>KV751356.1:2228431-2298138 GCA_001698575.1 Mola mola | reverse complement strand
TTTGTGTCTTCACTGTCTCTGAGTGCTGAGGGAGGAAGCTGTCCTTAGTCCATGTGACAAGTGCAGCCATTCCTGAGCCCTGGCAACAAACTCCAGCAGACATCTTTGGTCCCTGGTAGGAGGCTACTCTCTCTGGAAACTTAGGCCGTACTGTAGGTGCTTCTAATTTATGCCCCTGAGATTAAGAACAGTGGACAAAGCAGTACAGAGCAAGGTAGCGTTTACTGAGCTTATGTAAGGTTTCTTTTGTTCACGATGGTTATGATGGTAGGAGTTTGCCTGAAGTAAGTCTGGTTGTTTTTACTCTTCAAGTAAATCCACATTTTTATTTTTTCTCAGTAGTGCCAGACAGCCTGGGTGTCTTTTCATCTGGAGAAATCAGTTAATTTAGCCCCCATGGCATGTTTATAAAAAAAAAAAGAAAATGTCTGAATTACTTAAACTTCGTTATCAAAGAGGGCAAACAGCTTTTCTTTTCTTTCTGTACAGCTTGATATGAGGATTTCTATTAGCCTTTCATTGTCAGACATTAAAGATATTAAGTTTTTTGAAAAGTGCTCCCTCAAAAGCATTCTTATAGCTTTTAGCTGAATTCAGGCCAAAAAGGGAGAGTTTTAAAGCAAAGATTAGCCAGGCAGGAAAAGTAGGGATCCTGAGCTTGATAGCCATCACAAATATTTGTTTCACATCCAGTCACACACAGATTATTGTTTTTAGTTTGATAGAACTGATTTTTTTCTTAGCTGTGTTACAAGAAAATATGCACAGACCAACTTGAAAAACACACTCCATATCCATTACATATCAAGAAATCCTTTCATCATTTCAAATCTTGCTGTGTTTTAAAAGCCGTAGTTAGACAGTTTGAGAAACATTCTGACTCATTTCTTGACGAAAGTAGCTTGACAAAATTATTATATTACTTATGAAACTACAGCTAGCTATCTTAGCTTAGCATAAAAACTGGAAAATATAACCGCATCATTAGCCTCCCAGTATCTCTCTGCTCCACCAAGAAATCATGTCTCGAAATCTGTCGTATTACAGCGAACCATCTTTACCTCCGCAAGACCCGAGCTAGCTGTTTACCCATTGCACAACTGTCAAGATAAGCTAATCAGCTGCCGGCTGTAGCCTCACATTTAATGCACAGTTACAGTATTAGCTCTTTCTTCCTATCTCTCTATACACCAGACAGTGAAAACAACTTATCCCCCAAATGTCAGACTATTCCTTTAACCTTGTATATTCACCATTTCTCCGCCGTTCATTGATTGGTTGCAGCCATACAAAGCTGATGCTCCTCCTCTGCCACTTTTTTCCTCTTCGTCCTCTCTGACCTTCTCATCAAACGTATCAACTGCCTCCACATACACACAGACACACACACACTCAGACACACACACACACACACACACACACACACACACACAGCATAGCCATACCAGAGAGATTCCTCTGATAAGGGGCTTTTTAGAGTCTCATGTTCGCCTGTGTGTGATGCTATGAAAGAGATAATTAAGATATTACAGTTTCATCCTGAGTCATAGCCCTCAGGTATTGCTGCACCTGCGTGCTGCTCCACATTAGAATGATCTTTTGCCTCCCATGGATCACTTCAAAGGTGTCGCTTCTCATTTTTACGGCTTGATTTGTGTTAGACTTGTTGCTGTTTGCACTTCACCAACAGAAATATCTCTGTTTGCACAACCCTCAGCACTTCACAGTGCCACAGGTATTTGGCATCACATCTCAGTGTTTACTGATGAATGCATGTGCAGCAGGCGGTCGTGTGCACCCGTGTGCACCCTTGTGTTCACATGTGTGTACAGGGCCGGCCAGGGAACAGTGTGTTGTGACTCCGGCAGAGCGGCGGTGTGTGAAGCATTGTAAACTCTGTGCGTGTGTGTGCGCGTGTGCGTGTGCGTGTGCGTGTGTGTGTGTGTGTGTGTGAGGAAGATATGCCAGCACCACAGGCCTCTCTCTGTTGGCCAGGCGTCCTGATTCAGCGCTTCCTCTCCGAGCTCATTGGCCCAGACACAAACTTCCTGGCAGGGTTTTAGTGCGGACGCTCTAACCTCATCGCCACCACCCCTTAACGCCTCTAGGCAGCTACTTTAATTATCCCATCGCTTGTCAGAGTCATCTCAACTCCAGACGACCGCCGGTTGATCTCTTCTTTCAGCATCATGTTTGGTGTACACACTTTCTACAGCTTTACCAAATGGTAAAACACAGTGGTTCAGCTTGTTTAAAGCACAACAAGTGAGGCGGTACTGCTCACGTTGTCAGATCTCAGTGTACCGCATGCCACCAAGATGCTGTTCATGCTGCTCTTGTCCTTATTTTTTGTTTGTGCATCACAATTTCATGCTCGGGTAAACGCATATCAGTTGTAGATTGGCTTGTCACCTGTTGTTGCATTAACATAGAGATGGAAATGCTTCTACATGTAATGGTGAAAGCTGGTGGAGCTCCATCGAGCAAGGCAGGGCCACAGGCAAGTCCGAGCTGCTAGATTAGGATGGGGGAAAGCCTTCACTGCGGAGGGTAGATTGGATGTCTGGGATGTCTTAGAGAAGTGCCGTAGCAGATAATATTGTCTTTATTAATTGCAGCCAGCAGTGAATGCTGTGGTTAAGAAAGTTAAATGTTTTAATAGGCAGAGGTTAATAAAATGATCAGCAAAAGTGGCAGAAAAAGGAAACTAAATAACCAGCAGCACATTTAAAAGTAATTTAGGATTTTCCACTCTGCTGTGTTTCCATACAGCTGTTAATTCCTTTTACATTTCTTCTTTTACACCAGTAGGCATTAATCGATAATTTTAAGCGTTACACTTAGTACATAATGCTTCACACTCTGTTATCATTGTGAACTGCCTGTGTTCGATTCCTAGCTGTGTCAAGACCATTCTTCCCAAGTCTGCGTGGGTCTCCCCAGTCCAAAGACATGTAAATTAGGCTAATTGATCGCTATAAATTGTCAATGTGTGTATAGTTGTAATAGTTTCTCTATTTGTCCACCCCAAGGGTAAACCCTGCCTCATGCACAATGTTTGATAGTTGGAAAATCTGATAGTTGGCTGCAGCCGAATGCGACCCTGCACAGGATAACAGTTGATAAGTAGCCTAATGAACTATAAGCATTCGTGGCAGGAGCATTTATTTGGTACTTTTCTGACATTATAACTGCCTATTGTGCATTACCGCATTCAACAACTACAAAAATTAACTAGCAAATTAACTAAGCTGCTCATTTTATTTCATGGTGCAGTTTTTTTCCTTAAGTTTTGTCTTCAGTTACTGAAAAGCTGCTCTATAAGGTTGAGATCAGGTTACTGACTTTTTCATTGAATAATATTGTATTTCTTTGCCTTCAAAAAGTCTTGCTTTCACAGTCTATTTAGGGTCATTATTCATCTGCACTATGAATTGCATCCTATCAGTTTTGTAGCAATTGGCTGAATGTGAGCAGAGAGTATAGCGCTATACACCTCAGAATTCATCCTAATGCTTACTTCAGCAGCCAAATCATCAATAAACACCAGTAAGCCTGTTCCATTGGCATTCATACATGCTCTGTTGCATTAATGCCACGGATGTGCCGATACATTATAATGACGACGGGACTCAGGAAACTGTTCCAACTCTTTACTCTGGACTATACAATGTGCACCCTAATACATCCGCGTAGGAACATCTCTCTTGGAACTATAGTTCCGCTTTACACAACACCTCCCCTCTTAAGTAAACATAAGCGTTTCCTAACATTTTCCTAACATCCTAACTTTAAACATTTCAATCTTATTCTTTTATTTCTTAAGTTTAAACGAACTGGCGGTCTTGACACTCTTCCCAAACTTGTCACATATAGGGTATTGATTGAGTCTGCGTTCTGGTGACTGAGGTCTGCATGTTTGTTAGTGTTACTTGGCTCTGTGTTTACTTCAGCACTTCTAACGGTAGTGTTTGTATGTCTGGGTTGTGTACTGTGTGCAAATGTTCACGTTTTCTCCTGATCCGTCCTTCGTCAGTGTGGATGATGCAAGATCTGCTAGTCTCTGCATATTGAACCACTGTCCCATATTTCTTTTCTCTTGGGAGCCAGATGTTTTGACCTGGCTGCAGTGGTTGCTTTGGTTCGAGCTCTGTGACGCCTGTTGTAGTTGCATTCTTTGCTAGCTCCTCTCGCATCCTGAAGCCTTTGATGTTTGGCCAGCGGGGATGCAGTGATGCTGGGAGTTGTAGTATTGTGGTTCGTAGTTGTCTCCCTATGAGGAGCTGTGAGGGAGAGTAACCACACTCCAGCGGTGTTGCTCGGCAAGCCATTAAAGCTTGAAGTTTCTCTTCTCCTCCTTTCCACCGTCTTTTGACAGTGGCCACAGCCCGCTCCACCTCACCGTTAGCCTGTGGATATCCTGAGCTGCTTGTGATGTGGGTAAATCCATACTCTTTGGAAAACACTCTGAAGGGCTCACTGCTGTATTGGGGCCCATTATCTGAAATTACAATCTCTGGTATCCCATGGTGACTAAACACCTCCTTCAGTGCAGCGACAACTGTTGCTGCTGTTGCAACTTTAAGTTGCACCACTTCAATGTACCTTGAGAAGTAATCCAAAATAAGCAGGTAAGTCTTTCCCGGAAGAAAAAGTCAGTTCCTACTCTTTTCCAAGGTTGTTCTTGTACTGGAGTGACCAGTAGGGGCTCACGTTGGGATGTCCTGTGCTGCGAACAGTCCTAGTCTTCTTTAGACCATCTTATTTATCTGCACTGATATCCCTGGCCACCAAACTGACTGGCATGCTCTTCCTCTGCACTTTACAATGCCCTGATGATCCCTGTGGAGTTTGCTGAGAATTTCTTGCTTCTTGCAGGACAGGATCACAATTCTTTGTCCTTGTAGCAGTAGTTTTCCTGCCACAGTGAGGTTCTCTTTTTCTGGGGCATATGCTGATCATATTTCTCTGGCCACTTTGTTTTGCAGTAATGAATTAATTTAGCACTCACACGATCAGTTCTCTGCATCTCTGCGATTTATTTCAGTCTGGCTTCAGTTGCTGGTAGACTCTGGATCATGGAATCCACAAATACTTTGACCTCCGCTTCATTTTCTCTCTCGTCCATTGAGAGGGGTTGTTTCACAGGGTCTCGTGACAACGTGTCTGCTGTTATTAAGCTCTTCCTTGGTACATGTACTATGTCAAACATGAACTTCATCAGTCTCAGTCTGAATCTGAAGATTCTCGGTGGAAGCTCATTTAATGCTTTGGTCCTCAACAGTGGAACTAGAGGTTTATGGTCAGTCTCTAACTTAAATCTCCCTGAAGATATAGAGACAGCCGTTTGCATGCCCACGTCACTGCTAAAGCTTCCTTTTCAATTTGGACGTAATCTTTTTCAGCCTCTGTCAGCCTTCTTGAGATAAAAAAAAAAAAAAAACAGGTCTCCATCAACCATCCAGCTGTTGTTGGGTGAGTACAGCTCGGACACCGTAGGCTGAGGCATCAGCTGCAACACATGTCTTGGTGGCAGGTGAATATGAGGCCAACAGTCTGGTTGAGCTCCGTTCAGATTTCAGTCTCTGAAAGGCTTCTTTCTGAGGCTCACCCCGGCACCACTCGTTTTTTTCACTGAATAGATCTTTGATGAGACGTGTGTATGATGCAAGGTGTGGCAGAAACTTGCCTAAGTAGTTAGCCATCCCCATCACTCTTCTCACGTCCTTGACTCCTGTCGGCTCTGGCATCTCCATGATAGCTTTGACCTTGTCTGGATCTGGAGTTACACCATCTGCAGAAAGACGTTGGCCCACAAACATAATACTGTCCTTTGCAAATTCTCATTTTCATTCAATGTCAGTCCTGCTTCTTTCAGTGCTTTCAGCATTTGATGCTGTCTGGAGTTTTGCTCCTGCATTTCTTTGCCATGCACCACAATGTCATCTGCATGACACACCACACCCTCACACCCCTCCATTATGTGTGACATACGACCTTGGAAGTGCTCTGAGGCGGATGAGATCCCAAACGGCAGGCGGTTAAATGCATAACAGCATAATGGGGTAATAAATGTCGTGAGAAGCCTGCTGTCCTCTGACAATGGGATCTGCCAAAACCCCAATGTTGCATCCAGTTTTGTGACAACTTTAGCTCCCTCAAACATGGCTGATGTGTGATCTATTGCAGGGAGGATGTGTTTCTCTCTACGTACACATTTGTTCAGGTGTGTCAAATCCCCGCACTCCCGGATCTCTCCTGGTTGTGCCTTTGGTGCCGCCACAAGGCCTGCATACCAGGGTGTAGGTTGGGTCACTTTAGAAATAACCCCGATGTCCTCCATACATTTCAATGCTGCCTTTTCTTTAACCTGCAGTTGTAGGGGGACTCGCCGTGGCCTGGACAGGGCATATGGAACTGACCCAAGCTCCAGCTCGATGCTGTAAGGCTTTTTCTGTTCCCCCAAACCTGAAAACACTGTGGGCTTTAAAGTCCTCCTTTTGGGCTTCAATCTCATGCACTCGCTTTATCAATTTCAGGGCTTTTATTGCAGGAAGACCCAGTAATGGCCTGGACAGAGCTACAACATCATAAATGTTCTGTTTTGTCATGGTTTTTCCTATGTGTAGCTCTCCTATGAAGCATCCT
This sequence comes from Mola mola, assembly GCA_001698575.1. Classification (NCBI taxonomy): domain Eukaryota; kingdom Metazoa; phylum Chordata; class Actinopteri; order Tetraodontiformes; family Molidae; genus Mola; species Mola mola. The sequence goes on along the minus strand of KV751356.1, from coordinate 2,291,490 downwards.
TTAGTTTCCAGCCTCTGTTTACTTGGTCCCAACAGCACCTTTTCTGGCATCTGCAGCAGCCCATGCTTCTCCGAAGAGCACAAGCTGCTTGGTATTGCTGTAACACACTCATCTGTGTCCAGTTTGAAGACAGACCTTTCCCCATTCAGTTGCAGTATTTCATTCCATTCATCCTTCTCTACAGAGCACATTTCACCTAGGAAGGCAAACTCCTCCCCTTCTCTACTCTCACTTTGTGCTTCAGCGATGTGATAAGCACTACTGGCTGATCTGCATTTTTTGCAAATGTCCTTTTTTCATGGCATTTTCTACATTCAGCACTGAGATGAGGAAGCCTTCTCCATAAATGTCCCTTAATCTGTCCACATCTGCTGCATTCAGTCTGTTTTGCGTCTATTTTATCCTTAGGTGCTTTTCCCCCACTTGTGCTCTTTTTATATATTGCTTCGACTTGTGCTGTAGTTTGTTCTGTCCCACATATGAGTGGCTGCTGTTTTCTTACTGCTACACTCTGCCTCACTCGTGTCATAGCCTTTTTGCATGTTAATTCTGGATCTAACTGAAGACTTTAAGCTTAGCATATCTAATGCCAACTACCATGCGGTCTCTTATTAATTCATCTCTTAAATTCCTGAACTCACAATGTTCTGCCAGTGTGTGCATGGCTGTCATGAAGGACTCCACAGTCTCCCATGGTTTTTGGCTTTGTCTGTTAAAGCATACTCTCTCATATATGACGTTCCTCTTGCTAACACAGTGGCCAGTGAAGGCTCCCATGACTGCTTCATACGATCCTTTCTGTGCCTCCATTAATGGCAGCACATTCAATATCAAATCAAATTTTATTTGTACAGCCCAAAATCACAATTTACATATTATCTCACTGGGCTTTGACAAACTGTACAGATGTGACATCCTCTGCCCTTAGACCCTCAAACCGGGTAAGGAAAAGCTTAAAAAACCCTAAACAGGGAAAAAAAAGAAACCTCAGGAAGAACCACAGAGAAGGGATCCTTCTTCCTAGGACGGACAGACGTGCAATAGATGTCACTTGTACAGAACACAACAACATGATAATAACTATAGGCATCATGCAGGACCACAGCAGCAGCTCTCGCCGCGACCTAGAAAGACCCGCGGGATGATAAAGCACAACGACTCCGGGGAAGAAGTGAAGTTAGTGTAAGGATGTGGACCTTTAGAGGAGCAGAGATGGAGTCTGAGTCAGAGGGAGCAGAGAAGAGAGCTCAGTGCATCATGGAGTGTTCCCCCAGCAACCTAAGCCTGTAGCAGCATAACTAAAGGCTAGATAGGCTATCCCTAAGTATAAGCTTTATCAAAAAGGAAGGTTTTAAGAATACTCTTAAAATCAGAGCGTGTGTCTGCCTCCCGTACCAAGACTGGAAGATAGTTCCACAGGAGAGGAGCTTGATAGCTGAAAACTCTGCCTCCCGTTCTACTTTTGGAGATTCTTGGGATCACCAATAACCCTGCATCCTGGGAGTGTAAGGTTCTGGATGGGTGATAGGGTACTATGAGCTCTTTAATATAAGATGGTGACTGACCATGAATAGCTTTGTAGGTGAGGACAAGGATTTTAAATTCAATTCTGAGTTTAAGTGGGAGCCAGTGCAGAGAAGCCTGTATGGGGGGAAATATGGTCTCTGATATTAGTTTTAGTCAGTACATGCGCTGCTGCATTTTGGATTAACTGAAGAGTTTTTAAAATCTTATTAGGCCAACCTGAAAATGTGTGTCTGCCTCCCGTACCAAGACTGGAAGATAGTTTCACAGGAGAGGAGCTTGATAGCTGAAAGCTCTGCCTCCCCTTCTACTTTTGGAAATTCTTGGGATCACCATTAACCCTGCATCCTGGGAGCGTAAGGTTCTGGATGGGCGATAGGGTACTATGAGCTGTTCAAGATAAGATGGTGACTGACCATGAATAGCTTTGATTGAATAGATTAATTATGTTGCTGGATAATGAGTCTCTAATGTGTTTAGGGCCCAGCACAGTGACTTCAGTTTTGTCAGAGTTTAACATTAAAAAGTTATGAGACGTCCAGTTTTTTATGTCCTTAAGACATGTCTGTAGATTAGCTAAGTGATTGGTTTCATCTGGCTTCATTGATAAGTATAGTTGCGTGTCATCTGCATAGCAATGAAAATGTATGGAGTGCTTTCTAAGAATATTACCTAGCATGTATAGCGTGAATAGTATTGGTCCAAGCACAGAACCTTGTGGGACTCTATGACTAACCTTGTCATATCTTGATGATTCATCATTAACATTAGCACAATTATATCTATCAGATAGGTAGGACTTAAATCATCTTAAAGCAGATCCTTTAATGCCAATTTGGTGTTCCATCCTCTGTAGTAAGATGTGATGATTGAAAGTGTCAAAAGCTGTGCTAAGATTTAATAAGACTAGTATTGAGATAAGTCCCTCATCAGATGCAGTGAGGAGGTCATTTGTAACTTTTACCAGTGCCGTTTCTATGCTGTGATGCTTTCTAAAACCTGACTGAAAGTCTTCAAATAGACTATTATACTGAAGAAAGCTACATAGTTGTTTCGCTACTGCTTTCTCTAGAATCTTTGAAAGAAAGGGGAGGTTGGATATTGGTCTATAGTTGGCTAAAACTTCTGGGTCTAGGGTAGGTTTTTTTTAGGAGCGGTTTAATTACAGCGACTTTAAATGTCTGGGGCACATAACCTGTTACAAGGGCTAGATTGATAATGTTTAGTAGTGGATTTCTAATTAGGGGTAAAACCTCTTTGAGCAACCTAGTAGGTATGGGGTCTAGTATACAGGTTGATGATTTAGATGAAGATAATGTTGTCGTTAGTTCATGAAGGTCAATTGGATGGAAGCTTTCCAAACACACATCAGGACTAATAACGACCTCTATAATTCCTGTTGCTGAACTGGGATCTGTGAAGTGTAGGAGATTTTCTCTGAAAAGTATAATTTTATTATTGAAGAAGTTCAAAAAATCATTACAGGTGAGGGCTCTAGGAATGCATGGTTCAATAGAACGATGGCTCAGTCAGCCTGGCTACAGTGCTGAAAAGAATCCTGGGCTGATTATTGTTTTCTTCTGTCAACGCTGAATAGTAGTCTTCCTTGCTTGGTGATGGGCCTTCCTGTATACTTTAAGGCTATCCTGCCAGGCCAGACGTGACTCTTCTAGTTTAGTGGAGCACCATTTCTTTTCAAGTTTATGAAGTTTCTTTTTTAACTTGCAAGTTCTAAGATTATACCATGGAGCTACTCTCTTGAGTGGTTTTGTTTTCTTTTTTAACTGGGGCAATAGAATCGAGTGAAGCACATAAAGAGCCGGCAGTGAAATCAGCAAGATGATCAAGCTGAGAGGGGCTGAAATTAAGATATGACTCCTCTGTTATTTTGGGATATGGCACTGAAATTATTGCAGAGGGAATAATTTCTTTCAACAGCGTCCTCAGATATGCATCTGCTATAATAACTAGTGACTCTTGGTTTATAGTTGATGAGCAGAAATTAAAATGTTACAAGATAATGATCTCATAAAAGCAGATTTTGCTGAGGGAATAATTTCTTTAAAATTTTCAACAGTGTCCTCAGATATGCATCTGCTATAATAACTAGTGACTCTTGGTTTATAGTTGATGAGCAGAAATTCAAATGTTAGAAGATAATGATCTGATAAAAGCAGATTTTGCGCAGAGACATTTAAATGCTCAATTTCAATGCCATATGTCAGAACAAGATCAAGGGTGTGATTAAAAGTGTGTGTTGATTCTTGTACACACTGACAGAAGCCGAATGAATCTAATAGTGAGAGAAATGCCGTACCAAGGCTGTCGTTTTCAATGTCTACATGGATATTAAAGTCACCTACAATAATAACTTTATGTGTTTTGAGGACCAGAGCTGAGAGAAACTCTGAAAATTCAGATAAAAATTCAGTTTAGGGTCCAGGTGCTCGATACACTATAACAAACATAATTGGAGTTTTCATGGTTGGATCGGAAATGCTAAGAATGAGATTTTCAAATGAACTAAATTTTTGTTTGGGCTTAGGGTTTATTAATAGGGCAGAATTGAAAATGGCTGCAACTCCACCACCTCTGCCAGTGTCTCTGGGAATGTGTGTGTTAATGTGACTGGGAGGAGTGGATTCATTAAGACTTACATATTCGTCTTGGCACAGCCAAGTTTCAGTAAGGCAGAATAAATCAATATTATTATCAGATATAAGCTCATTTATTAATACATCTTTAGTCCACATTTACGTCTCTTTACTTTGTAAACTGCCTCATTAGTGGTGTTGATTTATTATTAAGTTCCTATGTGAACCCCTTGTTATTTGATTTAGTGAATTTATGTGGATGGGGGACAGACACAGTCTCTATGGGGTTGTAGGTGGATGACTCTAAAGGAAGCGCGGAGAAGCGTCTAAGACTGTAACTCTGCTTCCTGGCCTCAACTCTAAATTGTCAATTTGGCTGACTAATAAATCTGGCCATATTTATAGAAATGAGAGCAGCTCCTTCCCAAGTAGGATGGATGCCGTCTCTCCTAATTAGACCAGGGCTTCCCCAGAAAGTTTGCCAATTATCAATGAAGCCCATGTCGTTAGCTGGACACCACCTCGACAGGCACTGTCACTGGTCAGATTAGGTAGAGGACCAGAGAATACTCCGACAGTGTTTTAGCAAAAGCATACACCGACTCAACATTAACGTTAGTGACTTCATTGCATTGACTTCATTGCAGTGACTTCATTACGGCCGACATGAATTACAGTCTTACTGTATTTACGTTTACCTTTTGCCAGCAACTTTAAATTTGATTCTACGTCGCCCACTCTGGCCCTGGGAATACATTTGACTATGGCCGCTGGTGTGGAAAATTTCACGTTTCGCAAAATAGAGTTGCCAATTACTAGAGTTGGTTTTTCAGAGGGTGCGTCACCGAGTGGGGAGTTCCGACTGCTTCTAGTTTTCTAATTTGGGTTTTTTGCTCGCGAACAAGCAACTGTTGCAAAGTGTACTTATTATTCAACTTTTATTTCTGCCACCATGTTGCATTAATGCCACGGATGGGCCAATACATTATAATGACGACGGGACTCAGGAAGCTGTTCCAACTCTCTTTACTCTGGACTATACAATGTGCACCCTAATACATCTGTGTAGGAACATCTCTCTTGAAACTATAGTTCCGCTTTACACAACATGTCCCAGCGCTAACACGGTCACCACCATGTTTAAAACATGATGTGGTATGTTTTGGGTCAAGAGCTGTTCCTTTCTTCTCCAGACTTTTCTCTTCCTGTCATTCTGATACAAGTTCATCTTGGTTTCATGAGTCTGAATAATCTGATTCCAGAACTTGGGAGGCTTTTTTAGATGTTTTCTGGCAAAGTGTAATCTGGCCCTTCTGTTCTTGAACCTTACTCTTGGTTTGTACCTTGTTGTAAATCCTCTGTATTTACATTCATGAAGGTGTCTCTTGATTGTAGACTTTGACAATAATATACCTACCTTCTCCTGAGTGTTCTTGACTTGTCTCCAAGTTGTGAAGGAGTTTGTCTTCACCAAGGAAAAGATTCTACCATAAACCACTTTAGTTGTTTTCCGCTGTCTTCCAGGCCTTTTGATGTTGTTAAACTCACCAGTGCATTCTTTCTTTTTAAGAATGCACTAAATTATTGATTTGGCCACTCCTAAAGTTTTTGTTCTGGCTCTGAAAATTGAGGTATTCTGCATAAAATGGTTGTAATTCCTAAATGGAAAAGGCCATATTTTTTTGAAACCTCTTAAATTAAAGCTGAAATTCATCGTCCAAATACTTCTGGACCTAACTGTAGATCAAGTTTAAGGTTAGCTTTATTATCCCAGAGGGGCAAATTGTGGTACAGCCAACAGCAATTCCACAAATAAATAGCAATGAATATAAAAACAACAAGGATTTCAAATGACATACAGTCTGCATGCAACCAAACCATTATTGCTTGTGTAACTAGAAACAGGAAGATATATCTGAATAGATAAATACTGTAAACACAACAGCATTTGCTTATGGCTCTCACACGCTAGCATGACATCACTGATCAGAAAATGAAAATGGCACCGATGTTGTCATTCTTGGCCTGTTGATTGTTGATGAAGAGAGGAAAAGGCGAAGTGTAATTAAGAAACCACTGCACTAGAGCTGCAATGATTAATTGATCAGTCGATTTGAAAGAAAATTAATCAACAACTATTTTGATAATCAAATTATCAGTTCAGTCTTATTTTGAGCAAAATTATGACACATTTGTTGGTTCCAGCTTCTTAAATGTCACGATTTGCTGCTTCATTTTGTCATTTATGATAGCAAATGAAAATTCTTTTAACTATTGGTTGGAGTAAAGTAGCAAATTGAAGACATCACTACGGGAAAAATGTGCTATGTGCTTTCACTATTTTTTGACAGTTTATAGTGTAAATTATTAATTGATTAACTGTAAAATAATCGGAGGATAATTCCTTGGTTATAATAATCCTTAGTATCAGTTCTACACCACACTAAATGTGTGAAATCATGGATTATAAAGCCACAAGCTCAAGGGGCTTTGCCTTTTTGTCACTTCAACAGTCAATGAGAGTGATCTATCTGACTGCTTAACCCGACGGGTTGACTAAAGAAGATACTGACAACGATGACGTTCGCGATGGCCGATTTCCGGCTTGGCACGTACCAGTCTTAAGGGATGAAGACAAGGTCCAAATGTTTATGACATGATAAGATATAAACACAAAATGTGCTCCTTAGGCTGAGGAATAACATTCGCTACCTTAGTTAGCGTAGTTAGCCAGTAAATTCATGCTTCCTCCTGTATGATGACAAAGAACAAAACTAGTTTCTAGATGAATCTACTCACAACAAGGTATTTTTTTTGTTGTTGCTTTGGGCACCACAAGTAAGATTCGATGTAGTTCCATAACATTCCAGAGAGGGCAGACATCTTTATAACCATTATCTCTGAAAGAAACACAACAAAACAACATACGTTGCTAAATAACAGGAATGAAGTGAAATACAATATGTATTTTGGGGGTGAAATGTTCCTTTTAAGTTGTTGCAAACACTTTAATTGCAATTAATCATTGCATTCTTAACTTAGCATATATCTTTAGTATGCCCCACAATCAAGTTTTAATTTTCCAGAGAATCTCATGAAACTGCTTTTTGATTATTTATGGGGGCTGTATTTCCATCATCTGCATCACAAGGTGTACATACCTATCAGCCGTAATACCAGTACTATCTGATAAACAGCAACCTCCATCCTAATGTGACTGTGCATGTCATTGTTCCGTGTGTGACCTCAGCAGTGACAGTGCTACTCTGGCTCCCCTTGTCAGTCGTTGCACATTGATTGTTATTCACATTTTTTTTCCCTTTATCATGGCAATGTAATGATCTCTCTGGGGCCTTTTAAAAAGTGCGACTCGTGGTGCTATCAATCTTGCTCGTCATCATGTTTGATATCAGATAATGTGAGTCTGAGCACATTTAGATCCTCTTTTTTATCTTTTTGCATGCTTCAGCAGTGTCATCGCAGATGCCAAATTTCATTATCGTCCGTTTACTGACATGGGCACAAATGTGTGATTAGGAAGCAGGTATGCACATATAGGTGCTGCAGCTGTGTCTTCTACTGTATGTGCTTCTTCTACCTCAAGGTCAGTGCTGGGTCCCTATGTTGATTGGATTTAGAGGAGAGGAGGGAGTGCAGGCCGCAGACAGAGGAGAAATCTTCCACGCGACACATGGACGGATTAAGGGACGAAGTGCCCTGCGGGCACAGAGATGCAAAAGGCCCCCCATCCTTCCTGGATAGGTGCAAGTCACCCAGACTAAAAGGCTCTGGCTGTTTTTATCAGCACATCTTTAGTGTCTTTGTAGTTCCTTTAAGTACATTGTGTCCCTCTTTATAGTGTTTTTGCATGAATTTTAAGTTATTTTATATCCTTTTCTGGTCATTTTATTTGAATCTCCAGTGCATAATGTTAACAAATCCTGAAAATATTTGGCAGACAGTTTTCTATCCGTGGCATTCTTTCCCAGCCTGTGTTCAGTCCAGATAACACCCTGAGGAGTAAGCCATGCCACAAATTCACTGTCGGTCAGTTGTAATTCACTTCTCTGGCTCAGCTCCTCTTGGACTGAACCTGTCTGTCGTTTGGCATCAGCAGCAGGGATGGTTGGTGAGCACACAGAGGACACAGTGTCAGTCATTACCCTGATGACATTTTAATGGCTGTCTGATTGGACTTTCCCTGAAATGACATGCCCTTGTCCTGTTCCGTTTGGTTGTGTTAATACGCGACCCGATCCATTTGCCTCCACTTTAAGTGTTCCGACGTGACTGTGAGGCCAGACTTGCCACTGTAAGTGGGTGATCTCTTTGCAGAGAGTTTGTATTCAGGTCTGTCATGCTTTGCTCTCATCTGCACCAATGATGACTCAGGGATCTGAATGTGTGTGTGTGTGTGGTGGGGTGGGTGGGCACTGCTCTCCTGCCATCTCCATGCCCGTGAGTGAGATGAGGCCTGACACAGTGCCCGCTCTTCTTCTTCTGGGTGTCAGTCATGTCAAACCCTGTGCAGGGTCCCTCAGCAGGAGGCTTTGCTTTAAGGAGGGATGCTGAGTGTGCTTTTCCATGTAGGTTGAAGTACTCCGCGGGTGGAAGCGGCAGAGCCCCTCAGCCCCCCACCTTCCTGCTGGGTGACAAGAGGGCAGAAATATGAACTTATAAGAACGCTTTCTTCATCACCACTGATAGTAGGGTAATCTGTTTTTGTTCCGATGGTCATTCACAAGTAAAGGGACTTCAGCGTGCATATGGACAATTTGACCTTTGTCTGGCTGTCAGTTATTGGTAAATTCACTAAATGAGCATTTAAAGGCTTGAACGAGATTTGAGGGACTCTGAGTGGAGATAAGCTTTGCAACACAGAAATGATCAAATCCTCGTGTCTGAGAAGCTGGAACCATTGGGGAAAAATGCCTTAGACATTGAGTAATTCAATACAAACACTAATCAGTTAAGCAACTATTTGTTTCTGTTCTGGTGTGAGTTAATGATAAAAGCAACTATTTACTATAGGTTTTAGTGCATTTTAGTGAATAAAGTTAAATAAAGTTTGAAGGTGTTTCGCTGTTCAGGAATACCTAACAGATATTTGTGCTGCCCATTAATTCATTAACCAGATAAATAATCAAGAGATTGATCTATAGAAAAAAATAATTATCTTTTAATTTCATTACCAAGCAAAATGAACTTTATTCTAATCAAATCATGTGAACAGATCAATGGAAATACACATTCAAGACATTGGAAACATAACAACATGAGACAATAAATGCAGAGGAATCTCCCTCCCAGGGACAACTGTGTGAATGCCTTCCATTAACAAAGGTCATGAAATGAAGTAATTCCATATTAGACATCAGTACTGGGTGGACATGTAAATGGACATCATTATCACTTTTTTCCCCATACACATTTATATGTAAATATATCCAAAATCACATGTTAAATATCCAACTAATGTGTTCCACTGCATCTCAAGAGACCAAACTCAACCCCTAATAAATATATTTAGTCTTACTTTGAATTTGTTTATTTCATAATTTTATGTCTTCCTCTATTAATGAGTTAAACCTTGTGGCAAGTGACCCAAACATTTGATAAGGATTTTTCTATTGATAAATTAAATAATTACTTTATTTTGGAAAGATACATCACTGCTATGAAAGAGGAGTTCTGAGCAGTCCGTGGGCAGACAGAGAGAGCTTTAACCCCGCAGTGTTTCCCCCCGGGACTCCTTCCTGTCTGAATACAAACTTCGCTCCCTCAGACTATTGATGCGTCCATGACTGTGCTCTGACTTTGGCCCCTGCTCATGGCTCAGTTTGTTCACTGGCAGGTAGCAGGTGATTCCCTGCTTATAAATCAACTGTCATGTGTGCTGTTTGCAAAATAGCGACAGAACAACGTTTTAATGGGAACTGAAAAGAGCTTTACTTTAAAACAAGAAAAGGACAATGAAAAGAACATTTACGATATTGCTCTGTTGTACTCAGACTACAAAGATTTACATGTGCTGCCCTGTCAGGTGGCCATTTTTTATTATCTCAAATACATTACAATGAACTGACAAAGGAACTTTAAAATGGCAGTTCAACGGAGGTCACGACGTATCCTGAGTCTATAGCTGAGCTGCAAAGTAACAGCAATGCAGAATTTACGGAGTAGTAAATCTACATGGGCCATCCAGTGTAAAGGTGTGGAAGAAAAAGGTCATGCTCACCAGGGAAAGTCAATTTACAAAGAGGTATTTCATCCTCAGACTCCGCTCCTTCTGGCTCCAGTCCAGTCCAGGACTCAGGCCTCTGCCGAGTGCAAGTTTGACCAGTTACTCACCAGTTTACCGCAGCCTTGAATTAACACCAGTGAGTGTGACAAATGATGTGTGTGAAGATACAGTCCACAGGTCCACAGACACAGGCCAAAATGATAAACCCTCAAAGATTTATGTTAACGTTTTCATAAAATTCTGCCCGATGTTTGCATCATTTCTAAAACGTGATATAAACAAACATTCACCAGTGCTATTTAGTAGCTTTTCGTACATTTTGGAAAATTAAATACATTTTTAGGCTTGCTTTATTACAAATATAGTGATAAATGGGATGGTCAAAACTATTAGCCCCCATGTGAATTTTTGCTTTCATGTGATGAACCTGCATTTATATGTTATTTCTACACTATTTTGTTTTATTTTGACATGATTCTGCATTTTGTTTAGTCATGGGGTCATCTATTTGTGTGATTGGGTGCATTGCAGTAACACAAGAGTGGGTGATGTGCAGTGGTGAAGAGATTGTCGATGTTTCATCCTCTCATGCTTTGTCTGCGTGGATGGCGGAGTTTAGAGCGTGGAGAAAAGGTCATGAAAAGGTCAAGGAGTTCGGATGCAGTTTGATGGCTGGTGATCATCTCAATATGCTTTGTGATTGGCTCGTTCTTGATTACCCGCGATAGCGCGCGAATTCTGTGAGAGGAACATTCTGGATGAACGTGGCTTCGGTGGGATGACACGCAGGTTTTGGATGCACTCCGTTGTCACGGTGGACATCATTGGACCGGATATCTTCTCACTTTTGAATCCCAGAGCTTTTCCAGTGAGCCAACATACTCGGGTCAGCGCCCTGCATCGTTAGCGTCGTTGCTAACACCTGTGTTTATGCTAACATGGCTGCCATGACAGTTCTTGTATCTTGAGTTTGCTGAAACAGACGACCTAGCGGCTATATTGGACCAAATCCACCTTTTCTGAAGCGTCGCCGATCTTGCGGACTTTCTCGGGAATGGATGCCTACTCGTATGGATGTTTTCACACCGTCGAACATTTGGGACAGTGACAGAGACACTACGTGCGTGCGTGAGTGGTAGGCTAATCGTGATGGCCATGCCTAAAGGACAGTGAGATGCATCATCAGGCTATTGTGGTAATGTTACCATGTTTTGGTGTGGTTTGAATGTAAATCTTTTTGTTTAAGACCTTGGCGAAATTATTGTGATATTGTGAACTGTACATTTATTTTGAATGGGTTTCAGTTAAAGGATTGAAACGTATCCAATGTCTCTCCGTGCATGCATTTGCTGCCATGCTAACACGTAACATTCAAAAGACACCTAATCAACCAATCCGATTTGGGAACTCTGGGAACATGGATATTGCTTATGTTTGGCTAAGAAAGGGGGCACCTTCAACCCTAAGAGCACAGTTCCCACAGTTAAACATGGTGGTGGGAGCATCATGTTGTGGGGTCATTTTGCAGCCTCAGGCACAAGGAGCCTTGTTCGGGTGCACGGCATCATAAAAAAAGAAAATTATGTTGACATTTTGAGGGATAATTTGAAGAAATCTGCTTATAGTCTAGGCTTTAGTCATTGCAGGGTCTTGCAACAAGACAATGAACCAAAGCATACGTCAAAATTGGTCCAACATTTCTTAAAGATCCTGGAGTGGCCCGCACAGAGCCCAGATCTCAATCCTGTTGAGAATCTGTGGCGGTTGCTCAAAGTGAATGACCATGCTCAGAAACCACCCAATTTGGACCAGCTGGAACAATTTGCAATGGACGAAGGGGCCAATATCCCTCAAGAGACATGTGCCAACCTTGTAAAGAACTACCCTGAGAGGTTGTTGTCAGTTGTGGCTCTGAAATGGCACACTATTGACTATTAATGGCCAGGGGGCTAATAATATGGCCGTGTCATTTTTACCTTTTCTTGTTTCAACTTAGTGCAGCAATAAAATATCCTAATCAAAATTCTTTTTGATTTGATTTGATTTTGATTGTCTTTGATATTTTTGAAACAAATAAGATATAAACCATTTTTCCATGGAAAAATCAAGTGTTTTGTCTGATTTCACAGGGGGATAAACTGTAAATATAAAGCAATTGCCAAAACTAGTCAAATTTAATTGTGTCATCCATCATAACTTCATCAAAACTGTACAAGTGAAGGAGGAGTTTCAAACCTTCAAAACTTAATTTAATGGGGTACCCATTAGCCAGTTCCCTACAGCAGTGGCTTGAGTTTGATTTCATCCCTTCCTTCTCATTTTCTTCTTTGTTTGTCAAAACTAAGTCAAAAATGGCACCAAAAACCAACCCAAAAAACTTACACAGAACACCTTCATCAGGCCAATTATTTTAGTTATGAATAGATCGAAACATTCTTCTAAATTTAATCAACGATAGGATTGGCGGTTACACGACCATTTTACATGAATATCATCAGAAAGGCTACTATAAACGAACCTTTTGGTCACCCTCTTGGATATGCCCTTCCAGTAGACAAGACAGTGCTCTCTAGGATGCAAAAATGCAATAATGTGCCCTTTAGGGTACCCTAAAACACAGTAAAGTGCACTTTTGGGTGCCTTTCCATTGGAAACAAAATGAAAATATGCCCCCATGGACCTTTGGACAAAAAGTGATGAATTACCCTCCACAGTGCTCTTTGGGTTGACAAAACAGGGTAAAGTGCCCTCTATGGTGCTCTTTCAAATGATGAAATGTGATTAAAATTCCCTCAAGTGTATGCTTTTAATGGAAAAATGCAATAAATTACTCTCTTAGGTGCCCTTCCAGTGGAGAAAATCAAATCAAATTAAATTATATTTGTAAAGCCCAAAATGACAATTTACTCATTATCTCACTAAGCTTTGACAAACTGTACAGATGTGACCCTCTGCCCTTAGACCCTCAAACCAGGTGAGGAAAAACTTAAACTCTAAACCAGGCAAATAAGAAACCTCAGGAAGAACCACAGAGGAGCGATCCTTCTTCCTAGGACAGACAGACGTGCATAAGATGTCACTTGTACAGAACACAACAACATGACAATAACAGTTTACTAAGAATGTTTGAGTTCATATGAGTCTATAAATCCAGATAGAGTATGGGTATAGTATGTTGGTCCAGAAATCATTGTAATCCATGGGCTAGGCTGGTCAATCCAGCCAAGGATCCAAGTAACAGGATCTCCTGTCCTAATTTGAGCAAGTAGGTGTCAGGCAGGACGACAGCAGAAGCTCCCACCGTGACCTAGAAAGACCTGCAGGATGATAAAGCACAAAGACTCCAGGGAAGAATTAAAGTTAGTGTAAGGATACGGACATTTAGAGGAGCAGAGATGGATTAAGAGTCAGAAGGGGCAGAGAAGAGAGCTCAGTGCATCATGGAGTGTTCCCCCAGCAACCTAAGCCTGTAGCAGCATAACTAAGGGCTAGGTTGGCCAACCTATAACTATAAGCTTTATCAAAAAGGAAGGATGCAATCAAATGTGATCAAATGCCTACAAGGGTGTCCTTCCAGTGGAAAAAAATGTAATAAAGTATCCTCTAGGGGTGCCTTTCAAGTGGTCAGAACAGTATGCCTTTCCGACAGAGCACAGCTACAACATTGCAGTGTTTAGCAGACGAGTGGAACAGATGTACGTACCTTCGATTGCCTGTTTGAATGACACCTCTTGTTCGGCACTTCAGTAATCCCCCTTACTCCGTTGTGCATTTGTCACAGGTCAGACCAAATATGAATAATGTATCAGGAGACATCTGACTGAGAGGCTGGTTAAAAGTGGCACTCCCTCTAATGACAGCAAACAAGCTCTCTCACTGACATTTCCACGGAAAGGCAGGAGGCAAGGCAAAAAGCAACAAGAGAGACAGTGATAAGATCAAGGAGTTTGATGCAGTTTTTAAATACAAAGTATTCAATTTGTTGGGTAACAGTAGGTTATAAAATGTATAAAATTAAATGTCAGTGTTGCGTATTGTGACACACACACAAGCTACAGGTAAATGTTACTAGCCTGTTTGCTTAATAATTTTTAGACGGAAATAATGTGCAAGAATTTTATGAGTTGAAGCTTTATTTTTCAGCAGGGTATAAACTTCTGAATTCTGAATCCCTGAAAGTTTATGGTGGAAAACAAAGCAAAGGAATGAAGCGCTGTTCCTCAATTCATTTTGAATCATGGGGCATAGCAAACTCTATTTAGCATTAAATTAATCAGGTAAATTGTCATATTCATTGATGATATTTCATTAAAGAGGTATCAAATTCCCAGCATTTAATATTGAAATAATTTTTGGTTCCTTTATTTTAACCCCAGATTTCAATGTTTTAATTGATTTAATATCTAGTCAAATTGAATCTATGACTGTGTTGTCCTATTTGAATCCCATAAGCAGCTGATCGTTATCGCTAAAGGAGCATAACTTCCAGTGTGCAACTTACACTTGATCTGATTAAGGCTGATGTGGTTTGCCCTTGGGCAGTATCTGTAGCCTTGCATGGAAAGAGATGATCCGATCTCAACCCCTCTCTGGCTTGGAGTCCAATTTAGCAGGCCAAAACTACGAATAAATGTAACACTCCAATAATTGAATTCTTCAAATGGGACAGATTTTAATTGCAAATCCATTCTCCAGCCATACCAATGAAAAGACACTTTCATTGTATGTAGTGTTTTTAGTGTAATTCATATGATCTTCTATGGAAATTAATATGAATACAAAAATTGATATTGTCCCAAAATTAGCTAATAATTTAATCTTTGCTCTTCTTTTTTTTTATTGTATGTGTGTCCCAGTTGTTGACCAACAATTCTCTGCCCCCTTTTGATCAAAGTTTCACTTTCTAACTCGTGGATTGTACCACATTCAATGTTTGTTTGACTAACAAACATTGAATGTTTTCATGTTTACCCTCCGGGTACCCAACTCTCCTCTCCCCTCTGGGGTTAGGAGGGGGGTTCAATGTCTTCAGCAACATCATCTCCAACAACACGCAAGTTGAAATGAGGCTCTTATCTCTACGTGTCCTGTTCTACCTTCAATAGATGCACAGAATGATAAATTCCATTAATTGTTTGGAGGGTATTTATTTGGCGTGGTTTCCCTAATTATTTGTCCCGACATGTTTTGTTTTGTGCATAATTCTCCGTCCTCTGGGACAGTGTAGTGAGCTGGTGTGCTGAGAGAGCCAGCTAATGGGAGAAAGATGGCCCTGAATACCAATGCTTCCATCTGCCCCTGCCTGCAGACACTGTGTTTGTTGTGTGTGTGTGCTTGTGCATTTGTGTTTTCTTTTTTGTGCATGGTTGCACATCACATGCGTGTTTACGAGAGTGTGTGTGTTTGCTCTGTCCTCACTCATATCCCGTCTAGATCGAAATCCTGCCCTTCCTGTCCTAAAATAAACCCACCTTGGGAAGCTGAGGACCTTGCACAGTGCACTGAGTGTTACACCTTTTGATTTTTGTCTGATGCGTATCGAGCCTGTGACTTTGTGCACAACACACAGGATACATAATATACATGAAAATGAAAATAACAAAACTGCATGTATCACAATGGTCGGGTCAAGGTTCAAGTTCACTTTGACCCATTTAATAATTTTTAGTCATCACTCAAGAATTTACATGCTACTTAAGACTCAATTTCGCACAAACTGTGTTCACTTTGTAGACTCCCTGTGTTTCCTGTGTTGAAAATGTGTGTCACCAAGAACATACATATTTGAAGCATTGTGGTCCACTGAAAGCTCTTTGAGTTCGTTGATTCCGGGCTTCCTGCAGGTAATTGCTCGATGTATAAACTGTACGTTTTCTGCTAAGGTGCTGTAGCATTGACAACTAGTTAATATGGGTACTCCACTTTATAAAACACACACTGGACTTTTCAGTTTAACTTGTAATGATCCCAAATGTTTGACACTTACTGTCTTTTTCTCTGCTGTGTCTCTTCTTGTTGCCCCACGGTGTTTTTGTCTTCATCCATGGTGTTATAATTCACACTCACATCAATGTTACAGCAGCAATGAGTGTCAGCCACAGAAGTACTTCTACTTCTTCTGTGGTTGCTGGCGACACCATGGAAGTAAGCACATTGTACCACAGAGACAATATGTGTGAAACATAGTGCACAGTACTGCACTATGTTGTAGTGTACTGCACTGTAATCATTCTTTGAGGCAAGTACATTTATCTCGAGGCTTTTAGTTGGGCTAACATAGTGGTCGATAAGCAAGATAAGAAGGCGGTATTGGTAGATGTCGTAATCCCAAGTGATAGCAGGAAGAAGGAACATTAGAAGCTCGAGAAATACCAAGAGCTGAAAGAGGAGCTGGAAAGGATGTGGTGAGTAAAGGCATCAGTGGTACCAGTGGTGATAGGAGCACTCGGGGCTGTAACCCCCAAGCTGGGAGAGTGGCTCCAACAAATTCCAGAAATAACACCTGAGATCTCTCTCCAGAAGAGCACAATCCTAGGAACAGCTAAGATCCTGCTTAGGACCCTCAGACTCCCAGGCCTCTGGTAGAGGACTAGAGCTTGAAGGAGACACAACACTGCCCACAGAGAGGGCGAGTGGGGAATTTTTTTAATATACTTTATATAATGTATCTGTTCTGTTGTTGCATTTTGGATGATGATTATGATTTGATGATGGTCTGATTTATATAAGCTAAGAGGGGTAGCTGCTAATAAGCTTTAGCTTTAGCCTACACCCTCTCGGTTTGCTATTGACAATACCGTTCTTCTGTCTCCGTTTTTTGTTTTATGTATTGAATATGAATCAAATAAACAAATATCAAATAAATTGAAGTTATAGAATATTGTAATGATTGTATGATTGTAATGATAGCTGTGGACGAGAAATATTGTGATGTGTACCCTGTATTGTGATCTTAAAACAAGAATATTCTGATATTATTTTAAGATCAAACTGCTCAGCCTTAATTTATATACAGTATGAGTCTGACAGGCATGTATGGAAACAGAAATCAGACTGATGCACACTGGCACACAAGTTTTGTGGAATAACAAGGGCGATTTGTGATAAAAGAATATATATTATAATAAATTGACATATACTGAAGTTTCTCATAACAAGATGATCATAATGCCATGTTAGTGATATGTTTCTGTCTGTATTTTCAGCTCATAGTGGAGAAGACCACAGACTTCCCCTCTGCTGAGTTCTCTCTGGTAGAGGATGTGGCTCTGCACTTCACTTGTTTGATGGACAGGCTGAACGAGCAGCGCCTCTTCCAGCCTGACCTGTGCGACGTCGACATTGTTCTGGTGCGTCAGCACAGCACCTTCCCAGCACACAAGGGCGTGCTAGCAGCCTACAGCCCTTTCTTCCACTCTCTGTTCGCACAAAGCAAACAACTGCAACGGGTGGACTTGTCGCTGGACGCCCTCACCTCGCAGGGCTTGCAGCAAATCCTCAACTTCATTTACACCTCCAAGCTGCTGGTGAGCAGCCGCACTGTTCGCGACGTACTCAACGCCGCTACACTGCTCCAGATGAGCGACATTGCAGCATCCTGCCGGGACCTCATCAGCAGCCACTCGCTGAGAACCACCTGTGCGGACATGGCCAATCAAGAAGGTCTCAGCGGTGGTGACCCAGTTGCAGCAATGACGTCCAACCCGTTGTACTCAGAGATCGAACAGGTGTCAGAGCTGGGGAGAGTGTACAGGAGGGAAGGCAGCAGCCCGTTCTCTGTCCGAGTGGAGGAGGCAGCCAAGACAGCATCCCAGCAGAAGCAGTATTACCAGAAGGAGGACGGCTCGGCGGGAGGGGCTTGCACAGGCGTGGCGGCCTTGTGCAAAGTTGAGAGCAACGGCGAAGAGTCGAAGGCCGCTGATAGTCACGCCTCCTTCAACAGAGACCAGATCATTGTTGAAGTCAACCTCAACAACCAAACCCTGAATGTGTCGAAAGGGTCAGAGGGCAAATCCTCTGCCACAGAGACAGCCAGCGTCTTTGGTCATCACTGCGACAATGGCAGGGATTCAGAGGACGATGAGGAGAACGAGATTGAGAATGACACAGTCGGAGAAGAGGAAGTCGATGGCCTGAGGAGGGGGGACGTACTAGGTCAGAGCAGCGAGGAGGAAGATGATGAGGACGATGAGGAAGAGGAGGAGAACTCGCTAAACATTCCTGGTTTGGAGCAGCAAGACATGATGGATAGACCTCGTCGGGGTACCAGGGCTTTTGCTGTGGCGGGTACAACTGCCTTCCTGCGGCAGACCCTTACCGAGGCGACGCTGGCCAACCAGCGGCAGAGCGGAAAGAGGACGCTGGATGCAGAGGGCCTGGGCCAGAAGGTGAGGCTGGAGGAGAAGCAGCACTTCCCCTGCAAGAAATGCCCCCGCGTGTTCAACAACCGCTGGTACCTGGAGAAACACATGAATGTTACTCACAACCGCATGCAGATCTGCAACAACTGTGGAAAGCGCTTCCTGCTGGAGAGTGAGCTGCTGCTGCACCAACAGACTGACTGTGAGAAAAGCATCCAGGTATGATTAAAAAAACAAACAATTCCCCCTCTCTTTTTAAAATCTTAGTTTCACTGAGCTCAACTTTTAATTTACACCACTGAGGAAAAAAATCTACTCATGGCTGATTGACCTTTCAGGAAATGGAAATCCAACCTACCGTAGCTGTGTTTCCTTTCACCATCTACTTTTATTTAACTTTCCCCTAGAAGAGTACAAACTGTTCCAGCAAAGAGGAATGGCCTTCACATCAAACTGTGTAAACTTGTGAACTGTGCCTCGTTAATGACCAAGCCTCCTAAATGAGCTAGTTAATCAGTCAGCAAACCTTTTGGAGATTTTATTGAAACATTTATTTAGCACTTTAATAACACTTCAATGTACTAAAATGTGCAATATAATGTGCAATATATATGTTTAAAAACATATTGTGACAGCATTTTAAGAAACGCACAGCAAATACAACACAAACACATAAATGAATTTGCTGCAAATATACACAATACAACACTTTAAATGACAACTCTTGCAAATTCAGAGAAAGACATTGAAAGTGCTGAACAAGACGTGGAAGTGCTTGTTGCTGCAGTTTGAGACTCATCAAGTTATCGTTGGTGTGAAGACTCCCTTGGAAAAAAAAATTCTGTACTTTTCTTATTAACAGTTTGTGAAAGTAGGCAGCTGTAGTATTTACCACACTGCAAAAACAAAGTAGTTGCTTTAACTTGTATCGAGTGCCTGAAGTTACAAAGACTAGCTGAGATAAAGCTTAAGCATTGCAATGTTACCTAGCTTGAAGTCAATTTTTTCTTTAATTTGTTTGTGTTTTTTTACAGTTCAACAACACATGCTTAAACTAAAGATCAATCCAAGTTCAGATAATGGCAGGATAGCAGTATTGATTCCAAAGAACATTAAAAATCAAATAGACAAATCTAATGATTTTTTTTAATCTACTGTCTTATGAAGAGTAATGTCGATTGATTTGCAAGACTGTTAATAAGCACAGTGACCAGTTTTATCATATATTTTTACTGTGCAGGAAACGGGATTCATGTCGTTCCAGTTTGCTCATGTTTATTTTACTTGCAAAAAAATCTAATGTTATCTGTTGTTATCCTCACCTCACACATACCTGTGTGTGTCATTGTAGTAGTGTCAGTATTGTTCAGGTACTGATTAGAAGATACACAGTCATGTAAACCTGTTGCACTGATTATAACCAGTTACTCAGTCAACTGGGAGTCAGTAATACTAAATTCTGATATACTGTATCTCCACCATTACTCACTCTGCAGTCAGCAGCTGGACCACTCCGGTTTTGAAGATTATGTGATGCTTTAATCTGCTGCCTCTAATTGCTTTTTTTAATGCAACACATGCTTAAGCATCTATGTAACCTTGCACACCTTTAGCATTTGTAGAGACTGTTCCATAAAATGATCTTCTTGATGTGTCAAACCCAAAATACCTCCAGTAATAAACGTTTCTTTTTTATCCAAGTGTGTAACATGTGGCAAGGCCTTCAAGAAGCTGTGGTCATTACACGAGCATAATAAGATTGTCCATGGCTATGCCGAGAAGAAGTTCTCCTGCGAGATCTGCGAGAAGAAGTTTTACACCATGGCTCATGTGAGGAAGCACATGGTCGGTGAGTGGCAGCGAAACCCAATCGTTCCTGGTTGTTCCTGTTTGTTACTGTTGATCTCTGTTCTGCATCCCGCTGATTGTTGGGCAGAAGTTGTTTTGGGTGTTGCTTTTCTTTTCCATTACTTCATTCCCTGTGTACATCTGTTATTCAGCAGTAAAGTGCTGTGTCTCCTTGAGTCCTTTTTAAACTTCCTGCTTATAGTGTCTTGAGAGTTTTAAGTTAAAACCTTGGTGGAAACGGCTAACATAGTCGATGAGACAAACTAAATTAATTAATTAACTAATGGAAGTTTTCGTCAGGTGCCATTTTAGGATAGCAGCTATTTGCTATTTGGTAAAGAGTAGCTGAGTGTTGAACACCCTTAATCTCTCCTGTACTGTGCATTTGTGTCTTCAGCTCATACAAAGGACATGCCGTTCACCTGTGAGACATGTGGGAAGTCCTTCAAACGCAGCATGTCCCTGAAGGTTCACTCTTTGCAGCACTCAGGAGAGAAACCCTTCAAGTGTGAGGTTTGAGCACTTTTTATACATTGCCGCTGCCTCCCACTCCAATCACACAGAGAGTTTTTATTCTAAGTCCAACAACCACCACTTTAAAACATCTAATCACTGTCATTATTGGTGTCTTTAATGTAGATTGCTTCACATGATTGCCTTTATGGCCTTTGCTCAATGCAAGCCGGATGGGGTATGGATGTGGTGATTCAAATAGCATTATCATTACCAAAAATGAAACATTAAGTATAGGTGTAAGAGCAATAGTTAGTCATTTGGGAAAATGAAATATTCGACCTCTTGCTGAGAGATGAACACAGGATTTAAAGCTTGGGTATGTCACTTATTTTTGGCATCATTGGACAAAAATTCCATGATAACTTATGAGAAAATTGTAATTTAAGTTGTTTGAAAAATATGAGACTCCTCTAGGTTCTTTATTCAGGCTTTAATAAAATCTACCCTGTGACAGTAAATTTTTGGCTGGTAACAGGTAATTTCAGTGACAGGATGTTCCTTTATAGCTGGTCCATAAAGTTAGAATTATGCACATGTCCTCATAGATGGTGAAAGGCCGGTACAATGGTGAACATCCCAGCAGGAAAAATTGCTCTTCTCGCATTAACAACAACTGCATACATGGCAAAGCAAGCCAAAATAAACGAAAATCAACATGTTAAAATGACCGTCCATGAACCCTTTCCGGGCTCTGCAACTGTCGAAGGGCAGGGTGGAGCTATGGAGCAGAAACAGACTGAAACATGTCGTAAAGGTGGAGCAGAGATGATCCTGTATGATTCTCATGCTTGATACACAGAAATTACAAACCCCAGAGTTATGTTGCTCTCTGCACTAAATATTTAGGTAAAGGGTTAGCTCATGTGACTTAATGATTTCAAACCACTGACTGCATCTCTTCTTCCTCCCACTGTACAAAAATATAGCCAAAATATCCAGGATGCAAGGGCTGTCATTTGCCGGTAGCAACCAGACAGGCGAGCCCTGGTAATGAGTTCCTGGCTATACACCCACCACTTGCAATTGTTTTTTCATCATGTATTAAAAGTATAAAAAATATTAATTAAAGCCAAACTAAACTGAATTCTTATTCATCAGTGTGATAACAGCTACCTAAAATGACAGAAACCATCTTTGGAGAAAAATGTATTTGTGGTGTAATTTTAGTTTTTAATTTGGCCCAATTCTTACCTGATATAACCAAGGAGGAGGGGTTCATGACTTCTACTGGAACCAGCCACCAGAGGGTGATCAAGATACTTTGGCTTCACTTATGAGGAGCTCTTTTGTCATCCATCTTTACAAACAATGAAGGGTTGCAAACAGGGAAACAGTTAGTCCAGCAATTTTGCAAAATGTCGAACTATTCTTTTAAAGCATACAGTTAAATATTCTTCATTTAGTTTAAAGTTGGATAATTCGTCATGTAATTCAAGGAAAACTGTTTGTTTCGCAATACATACAGTACATGAAATCTGTCACAATAGGTTTTAGAGAAAAACAGTCTCTCACGGTGGAGATTTGAGTTAAATTTGTCACAAGAGAGATTAAGTCTTTTACTTGCTCATTGTACAACTGTTTTCATGATAATTGTGTTCATTGTGTGCTGTTTTAGAACTGTAGTGAGCGCTTCCAGTACAAATACCAGCTGCGTTCCCACATGAGCATCCACATCGGACACAAACAGTTCATGTGTCAGTGGTGCGGGAAGGACTTCAACATGAAGCAGTACTTTGACGAACACATGAAGACACACACTGGTCAGTCATGTTGCGTCGGAAATGCCATTCCTTTTCTCATGATACATGTTCAAAGCTGATAATTTGAGTTTTTCATACTATGCATCATTTAAACCATGTGTACACCATGTTTACTAGCCTGCAGTGCTCTTCTTTGCTATTTGTCAGCATATTACAAAGTTTTATTGCTGTTATCAGAATTTGCATGTCATCAGATTTGCAAATGTAAATCTGATAAACAATATCTACAATTCTACATTTACGCACATTTCCAAATCTTACAAGGCAAAATCCTTGAAATATTGACATTAAAAAGACACCAAATTGAGAGATTTGTCTGAATTTTAACCAGGGACTTGGACTGAAAGACTTTTCAGCAATGAATATCTATGTACAGGTTTACAAATTTGTCTTCACAATCACAGTACACATGTTATATACAGTACTTACATAAATACAGATTACACATTTTTAAACATTTGCAAATCTGTTAACACAGAGACGCTGATTACACAATTGCAGATTGCTGAACATATTCACAAATCTCAGTGTCCATTCACAGATTTTATCATACATTTACCAATTTGACTACACACACACAGATTCAGATACAGTCACTCATATTTTCACGTAGTTCTGCAACAATAATAGCCCCATACACCTGTAATTGTGCCTTCTCAATTTAAACAAAAATGGGACCCACTGTTGGAAACATCTTGGTCTTAAGTATGTCTAGTAACATTTGCATTCATTTCTACTAGTGTTCTGTTTGTGTTTCATGTGCACAAGTCAAATATTCAAACTTCTGCAGCTATTTTAGGCTTCCTACACACCAGATGATTTTCAAATCTTAACAAATGAACTGTGGCCATGACATGGCCATTTTCAACCGATTTTAGTGTGTTGTCAGCCTCAGTATCCAATATCTCCAACTGCTAAATGTTCCACTGTGTTCACCAGCCACATGCTAACCTACAGTTTGACTGTGAGCAGGTATAATAGGGTGGGGTCTTTCAGAGCTCTTTTTTGCTTGTGCAGGAGAGAAGCCGTACATCTGTGAGATCTGCGGGAAGAGTTTCACGAGTCGACCCAACATGAAGCGCCACCGTCGCACCCACACCGGGGAGAAACCCTATCCGTGCGAGGTGTGTGGCCAGCGCTTCCGCTTCTCCAACATGCTCAAGGCCCACCGGGAGAAATGCTTTCACATCAGCAACCCCATCGGCCTCGACCAGCCTCTGACTTCGCACATTGCGGACTCTTCCAGTCAGGTGCAGCTGGGGACGATGCTCCCCACCACATCTGTGACCACGCCCACTGCTGCCTCTAGCCCACACCCCCTCCATGGCACCCAGCTATCTCTCCCCCTGCTGCACTCCATGGGGGGGCTGCCTCCCACTCCTCATTTACCCCCACCACCTCCCTTGTTCTCTGCCGGTAGAATTAACTCAAACAACTAACAGATTTCTGTAGCATGAAAAGAACTTTTTGTTTTTCTTTGAGCTTTTAGGAGGACTCCTGCAGCAGGAGTGTGAGACACCTCAGTGACACTGAGGGGGGGGGGAACACGACTGAGTGCTACATGGAGGTCTCATTTCAAACACACACACACACCTGCCACAATAAGAAATAGTTATTTTTTACTCTTTAAAATACAATAGATAACCTCAGTGTCCAGTAGGACATGTTGTCAGTACACTCCTGCTCATGAATTTCACATCTCTGGTTTCAATTGGGATTTTCCACCACCACACGCACCTCTCTTGCACAATGCATTGATTTTAGCATCTTATACAAGCGGGAGTTTCCGAAACATTCACTCATGAGAACCACATTATGATGAGAACAAATTATTATTATTTTTTTTTTTGGTCATTCTCTGCCAAGATGTAGCAGGTGGCTCTAGTCTGACCCAGCAATAACCAAATGCTGATTTGTCTTTGAGCATATAAATGTATATGGCATTGCCAATAACCAAATCCTGCGCGCTCTACTGCTATAATTAGAAAATGTTATACAGCATTTATAATCAATCCTGCACCTTACATTTAACTCTAGTGATATTTATAGTGTACTCCTAACTCTCTTCATTTCTTTTTTTTAATAATTGTGGTAATGTGAAACTTGTGGCATGTTATATTGATTTGTCTGGAAGTGAGAGAAGTGGTGAAGTGTGGAGCCGTGCAATGCAGTGTGTGTTCTGTTTCGGAGTGTGATGCAGCAACGCGAGGCAAGGATCTATAAAACTTATGTTGACCTAATCAGTGCTTGAGCTTCCCCAAGTCAGGAGATGGAGCAATTTGGTGACACTCGCCTTTTGCTTATATTAAGCAGAGTGCTCTCCTCTCCTGCAGATCTAGCTTTGAGATGATATTGCACTTTTCTGTATCCTGTTAGTAAAACCTATTGTACTCAGACCTACAGTATATATGTAGGTTTAAAGGTTAATGTTTGATTTCCCAAGTACACAATCATTAGTATATATAGGGATGATAATATTATCAAAAACCTGCTTTTGTAACACGTTAGGTTTGCACATTTCATCGTGTTGTATATTGTGAAATGATAAAAGTTATATTCGAATGCCTAAAGCACTGACAGTGATTACTTTTGGCACAATAGAGGGCAGCATTAAAAGGGCTTCTTGTAACTACGTCACTTTCTGTTTCTCATCACAATGATTTGTCCAAGATGATCAAAGTCAGAGACATGCAGTAGCCTGTGTAATTCTGCCTAATGTGCAATTTTGAAAGTTTTGTCACAAACTCATTGGAGGATGATTAAAAGAATATGATCAAAACTTAGACAGTAAAAAGTAATCTCAAGGAATAGTTTGACAGTTTGGAAAATAAACATATTTGCTTTCTTGTTGTTAGGCGAGAACCTACAACTCTTGTCAGAAGTCTAAAATAAGCAGCTTGACCTAGCAGTTGGTTAGCTTAGTTTAAGGTAACAACTATTAATTCACATGAGAGAAGCTGAATGTATGCATAAAAAATGACAGATTCTTTCACCCCGTCATCACCGAGGAAAATATTGGACCCATTTTTAACAAAAGATGCACTTTTTTTAAATATTCTGGCACTAAAACGACAATTCTTAGACTGACAAATCAGGAGCAAATTGATTCTGAGACCTGTCTCTTCTCTGCGACATTGGAGATCCTGAGATCTGTAAGCGTGCAGATCAAAAAAGCAGCAGCCTCTCCCATCCATCCGAGCATATTTAACACTAACACATCACTGAGGGCTATTATTTGTTCATGTCCACACACGACAACAGTAAATACAGTTATAAATGTATTTTCTAATAGTTTTTATCTGCTCACGTGAATGTATTGCTCAAGCAAAGAAATATTTTTATTCCTGATGTTTTTGTCTGAAAAGTGTCATGTTAAGGGATCCAAAAAACAAATAGCCTTAATCTCTGATTGCGTTTATTTCTCACAAATAGATTTATGCTGCATAAATCAGAAGCATAAAGGTCAGAGTTTCTGTGTTGGGAAGTCATTCTTGCCACTTAGTTCTGCTCATTTGCTTTGAAGTCAAAAAGTCGTACAGATCATCATGGATGATTCAAAAAATATGGGTTGCTATTTAATGCTACAAGTGTGAAAAGACAAGATTTTGTCCCAGATATTAAGTACCAGTACTTTCTCTAAAACCACTAAGACATTGTTTAAAATAGCTTTACCTGCCTTGTCATTAGAGTTTACTCTAAAATAATTACCTTTCTAACTAATCTAGCTCATTTTACATGGGCACCAGTTAGCATTAATACCATATTTCACATCTGATCAAAAATTGATATTCAATATTGAATTAATAAAAAGGTTTAATGCCATTAACCAAGCATTAACCTTTGCTCACTTTTGCACCATGTTTATGCATTTACGATTTGGAATTTGCATGTTATAAAATTATCTCTCTTCCCACATGAGACTTTTCCCAGTTGGAATTTCATTATTCTGATTTTTCTGACATCTCATGAATGTACCATGAGACCTGCCCTTGGTCTAATTAAAGGTGCCAGGCCATGATGAAACCCATACAGATACAGGAAATAATTATTTTTGTCTTTGCATTAGCTTAGCACAAAGATGGGAAGAGAGGGAAAATAGCTCATTGATCTAAAGTTAGAAATTTAATAAAATAAAATGTAACGAAATGTCAATTTGGGGTTTTACTTTATATTTTTTACTCATTTATTCTTATTCAGTAAGCTAAAGTCAGTTAGTTTAGCTTAGGATAAAGACTACAGAGAGCACATCTGGCCTAGATCTGTTCAAACGTAACGGAATCTTGCTTACCAACTCTTGAGAAGTTTATTTATTAACTTTTATAATAGAGTCATCATGCTAAGTTAAGCAAACGGACTGACTGCTGGCCGTAACTTAGACCTTCTCTCTGTAAGACTGCAAATAAGTCCCAAAAATGTCAAAAATATTCCTTTAAATCTGTCATTTCAATCAATTAATTATCCAAAAAGAGTCTGTGTGCACTAAAGATGCATTGCTGCTCACTTTATCTATTGCTAGTCTACTTGTAGCGTAGCATTAACCTGTAAATATTGTTAAAACGTGTTTCTTCCTTGTGATTAATTCCTCATGTTTACATTTGGAGAGTCAGTTGAATGTTACCTTAACATGTGTCTTTGCCTGTACTACCAATAAGCTTTTGTAAATGTATGAAGCTGTTCATTGTTTTATTTAAAGGACAAATCTAAGCACCTTAGTGTTGTGTTACGACCCAGCTCACCCCAGTTACAGCCTACATGTATTGCTTAAACTGCCATGACGAAATGGTAAAGGCCACGTCAGATGTTAGTTGACAATGGTACTTTTTCTTTTACTCTTCATGTGTCTGACCTTTTTCTTGTACTCCGATTTGCTGCTTATGTATACGGTTCGCTTTGTGATGGCCCTTCAAATGAAAAGTCTGGATCTGTTCAATTGTTGATTATATTCTGGCTGTGATATATCCAGTTAATCCTTATGGGCCAGTTGAGTTCCAGGCTCAGAAATGTACTATTATTTAGATATATTAAACTGATCCAAGATTTAACCTGCCCACTGGTAAAGCTGATTGTTGACATTAAAGAAACTGTCGGCATCCTGTCATGTCACGCAACCTAAAGACAGTTGCTGTCATTTAGCATCTTGCACTCTGTTATCACCCCTACAGTACAGATGGAGAAAAGCCTCCCTTATGAGTACATTCAAATCTACTAATCATGTAGTAATCAAGTTTCCCACTTCTCAGTTTTGAGAAGCGCCAGTCCAGGAGACATTGAACACTGACATAGTGTGGTTATAGTTTGTGTAATTGCCTTATATTGAATGTTTTTGTTACGGATGATGGCAGAAGCGGATGGCAAAAGAGGAGAGATAGTAGTTAATACTACTGATTTATGCACTTTGAATTTGATTGCCACACTAACATATTATTGGGAATAATAGTAGTATGGAAAAAAATAGGTAGCAAAAATTTGTATAAAGCAGATTTCAATTTCAATTATACAATCTAAATCCAAAGGCATACATTTTATGTTTCAGTGTACCATGTTGATATTCATGCTCTTAAATAACTAACAAGACCCATAAATTAATCAATCAATTTGCATTAAATTTCAAATTCGATCAGATTCTGTGGTCATTAGGTGGCAGACCAGCACCTGTGTCTGATTCTTGTTCTCTCCGCTCCTATTAAAGGGGCTTTTTGTGAGTCTGTTGAATTTCAGGCCATGAAAAAAAAATGGAATGTGTAAGTTGCCAAATTGGCCCTAATAAGAAAGTTATGAATTATTGTGAGCACTTTATACTCTAGGTCGGCTTGCAGGGTTTGTAGGTGGATATAGTTGCAGTTCTGTTGACTAACATAAAGTGTTTTTTGTTGTTGTTGTTTTTTTTTTTAAAAAAAACAACAAATATGTGAAATTATGCAAAAATGCAGTTAAGACCCTGCACATATATGACCTATTTACCTGTTGGGAATCAGATATAATTATCAAAATGTACAGTCTTCTACATGATTTGATATGTTGGAAGTGAAAGAAACCAATCAGATGATTATTTTATAAGGTCTTAATTCATAAAAATTATTTGTAAATGTTAAAGAAAGTGATTTAAAAAGGAAAATAATTAGATTATAACATCTAAAGTTAACCTATGGAAGGAGAATTTAAATACCGTTCCTTTTTTTTTTTTTTAATCTTTTACTAACCAAATCTTCCCTAAATTTTCCATCACAGATATTTGAGTCCTGGTATCTTACAGATCTAATAAAATAATATTTTAGTTTTGTTGGGGTTTTTTTAAGTTTACATTTTTCCTAATGTAATGTTATAAAGTTGAATGGCAGTAAGGCTGAGATCTGAGGAACTGAAAAGGAATTTTTGCACAGTGTTTAGAAGCATTACATTCTAGGCAAGAAATTTCTCTATGTCCTTTGAGTAGCCAAATTCTTCTTTACTAAGCCTAGCAGCCAAAGGCTTGTATTAGATTAGGCACAGGTGGACCTGCCCTTGTCCTTAAAGGAGGGTTTGTCACTGAAATGGGTGCCTGGATACACAGTGACTTTGGCTCCATTCTTGCACCCAGGGAAAAAATATATAGTCATAAAACGCATCACTGAACAGGACCGTTGGTACAATGGGTTCTCATTGGATTTAAAATGTGGGTCGCAAACTAAAGGGACCTCTAGATTTTGGTTTAGCTACTAAAGTGTGTGTCCAAAAAGATGATTTGATTGTGTGGCCTTCAGCTTCAATAAAAGTGTTGGGAAATCTTAGTGATAGTGGAGAGAAAGCACTGTCTGTATGTAAGAATTTAAGGAAATGTGTTACTTTTTAAGAAGAAAAAGCTTTTTTCAAGAAGGAAGAGAAGTCTCTTTGCATGTTTCTTTTTTAATTGAAGCATATTGTGCAAAATCAGAGAGTCCCAAAACTGACAAACTGAATATGTCAAAAAATATTGATAATACAATTTCACATTTCTGAAATTTTATAGGCAACCAATTGATCAGTTGAACTGGAAATTTTAACTTCCATTTAGTTGGTAAACAGCTACTTTTCAGCAATTGTCTACTAACTAATTGTTGTCAACTAAATGTTTTAAGGAAAAAAGATTATTATTAGAAAAGATATTAAACCATACCATGCATCAAGGAAAAGAGATAGAACCCAATAATCAAGTCCGTATTCAACTTATTGTTTTGGTCTGTAGTAGAGACAAAGGTAACATTGGCTATAAGTCTCAGCCTTGAATTTTGTTTTTGGTTACGGCTGTCATGTAGCAGTTAGAGATTATCTGGATGAGTAACATCAGCTGGTGTAGTTTAATGACAAAAATTAGCTTTGGCTACGTAGCTATGACAACGCTGGTACTCAGTGTGTTTAGCTGTCAGTGTTGAATTCAGATTTTACTGATTGGTTGCTGATAATTTTAGCAACTGATTTTGAGGTTAAAGTACACAAATAAATAATAATGTAACCTTACTTTAAGAACTTAAATGACGTGTTTAGTTTCATTTTGCGACTCATCTGACAGTCTTTTAGGCCTCTCCATTTTGTCAGTTTCTGGGCTCCATAAGAGCATAAGATTGGAACTCAAATATAGTTGGTTATTCTGCATGTGAAAATCTGCTTAGTTGTTCTATTCATTTTGTTTGATGGAGACTTTTTTTGGACAAAAATATATGTGGTAATGAAGGTAGGCACTAATGCCATAGTCAATTCAAAGCTGTATTATCCACATACCCTCTGCTATTCCCATATTTTGTCACACTGCGATTGTGTTAAAAAATCATAATGTTCAAAGTTATTTGCTGATTCTTTACTTTCTAATGTAAACACTATGTCTTAGTTAACTCTGGTGTAACATGTGTAGGCAGTAGTTGTCAAGTTCAGCTGTATAAAATACTAAAAACCGTAAAAAGGACAATAGTGTCTAAAGGTGCTAATAGCATTAGACTGTATTTACTGTCTTTTATTGTACTATTGACTAGTGTTTACTGTCTGTAACACAGCAGAGCGTAATGAAATCATTTCAATATTAAACCATATAGATATATTATTGCAAATGGAGATGTGTGCTCTGTTTTTGTGTCTGCAATGAGAAACAAAGTGTCCTTTTAATTGTATCAGGTTACAGCCATGCTCCCTAAAGGCGCCGAGCTATGTTATGACTTTGCTGCCATCTGTTGGGAAATGCACAGCACATTTTCAATTATCAGCAAGCTTTAATGTTATGATAAATCCATTTTTCTTCCATAGGGTGCAAAAAAAAAAATGTCAACACGCTACAGGCTCTTTACAGTTTCCTGGTCTTAATAAGATTAAAATCACTGGAACGCAAATATATATAAAAATGTTATCAATCAAAAATGATTTTACATAAACCAGAATTACAATAAAACACCAAACACTGATTCTTAATGTGCTGATTTTTCATGTCAGAGTTGAGTTATGCTGCCTTGGCTCGGGCCACCTGGGGGTTCACATCTTGGTGAGGCGCAGGGTGTTGAGGCGGACCCCCAAAATGGTGGCCCCTGATGCGTACTGGATCTCTCTGAGGATGCCGCTCCATTTCCTCTCTGTCTCATCATACCTGAGGGGGAGGGGACAACATCAATCATTAAAAAAGGTAAAAGTGACCCTCACTGAAGATGTGTGTGTGATACCCAGAGAGAACCCCTGTGTCTGCGTGGGTTCTCTCTGGGCACTCCGGCTTCCTCCCACAGTCCAAAAACAAAAAAAAGCAAAACTGGGGGTTACAGTAGGGTAATTGGTCACTCTAAATTGCCTGTAGGTGTGAATTCGAGTGCGGATGGTTGTTTGTCTCTATATGTCAGCCCTGCGATGAACTGGCAACTTTTCCAGTGTGTCCCCCGCCTTCACCCGAAGATGCTGAGATGGGCTCACTTATGAGACATGATTGACACTCTGACTGGTTTTCCTGTGAGAAGTGACTCATTACTACAAACAGCATTAGGACCAGAGAGCGGGAACAGAGGAGAATCAGACAGACAGAATCTCTGTCTTAAGTATTACTGTACGGTAAATGGTGATCATTTTAGCAATTATGACAAAGGCCTTGTTAACAATTCCATATCCTTTTTTTATATACATAGACAGTCAATGTCATGGCTGAGGACTTCTGCCTTCTTCTGCAATCCACTAATGACAATCTCAAAAAAAATAAAATAAAAAGAATCCGATAGCCCAGAAATTCTCAGTGCACAACCTTAGGAAGCAATCCTGACAATTTGGACTAAAGTTCAGTTTATATACTTTTCATACATTTCAGTGACAATAAAAGGGAATAAATACATAAATTATGAAGATTTGAAAAATGTTTTTGGCATTGAATTTTCACACTGACACTTCCTTCCTGTAGATTCATGTTGTAAGGAAAGTGATTATGACTCACCTCCAAATGTCATTCATTTCTTTAGGAACAATCTCATCGTTGTCTTCCAAAGGCATCATGGCAAAACCCCCAACGGCATAAAGTGAGCCAGCCAAAGAGACCAGGTTTAGAGAGCTACGCTCCTGGGGCAACGCCACTGACCCTGACCACCTGAGAAAAGTAAACATGTATATTAAACCTTTAATTTCACTCATTTGGAGTTGGATATCAATTTAGGAAACTGATGATAGGCCCCAGCCAATATGTGGGAACTCACTTGTTGGATTCGATGTCGTACACCTCCACAGAGTCTGTCAGCCCAGTGTCAGTCACTCCTGCTGCGACATATATTTTATCCTTATGAACAGTGGCTCCAAACAAAGAACGTGCGGTATTCATGGGTGCGAGCTCCTTCCACTCAAACCTTTTGGCATCATATGCACACATCTTCTTCAGGCAGCTCCTTTTCACAAGAGAGATGGGGAACATAGTGCCTCAGTCATAGGACTCTCTTTATAATGTAGATTTATCATGTTAGACTTGATACTCACTTGTTGTCTCCTTTCCCTCCAATAACGTAAACAACATCATTATGGGATATTGTTGCATGTCCATAGACTGCATAAGGAATTGACTCTGATTCTCCCCATTTAAAAGATCTATGTCAACAAGAATTGTACAAATGAATTAGAATTGAGCCCATCAACTGATTTACATTAAATCTATTTTGTACTCACTGTCTGTCGTAGACCAAAACGGAGTCCAGCGTGTGCTCCTGCTCCTTCAGCTCCCTCCCGCCCAACACAAAGATGGAGTTCTCAGCCTCGGCAAGCCCAAACAGGAAACGAGGAGATGGCACCGGAGGCATCCCCAGCCAATCAGTGCTTACCGGGTCATACTGAGGTCATGGAAGTCAAACATTTGTTGATGGGTTACCTTCACGCTGCCCAAGTATACATGCTAGAGCACATGCAGACACCCAAACATAGTTTCCCCTTTGTGTCTGAGAGCAATCCACCACAGCGGTGAGAGGTATTTAAAGGTATGACACAAATAATCGGCATAGTTCATCAGTGTCAGCATCATGTTTTAGTTTTGAGCAATAAAGATAAAAGAAATGTATGTCACATTAATTCTTAGCAGGGTTAGTGCTGCAAAAAATATGAGATGAATTGAGGTTTTGTTTTGTAATTTACAGACTTCCCTACCTGTAGGAAATAAGAGCACAGTGAGCCTTCTTTGTTTTGTTCATCATAGAACAATCCTCCAGCCACAAAGATCTGGTTCTCTTTTGTGACCAGGCTGATGTGGTTCTTGGGAATTTGCGTGGAAATAGATGCCAAAAAACAGTCGTTCCCCGCCGGATCGTACGCAACAGCACCCGTGTTGTTCACCATCAGGATCAGGTTCCTGACAAACATGCCAAATCGGAGGTTGTCATTCAGAATGCCTGGGAGAAGACTTTCTTCATCCTCTTTATCCTCAGTTTCCCCATCTTTCGATGCTCCACCATCATCCTTCTTGCTCTTGCTTTTTTTAACGTCCGGCATTTTCCCAGCATGAGCATCCCTGACTAGCTGTAGTTTCTGCTGCAGCTCGGGATTTGACAAGATGAGTTTGTGTTTCTCCACTGTTTCCTTAAGGTAGTCTTCACTGACAAGACGCAACCGAACACAATCTAGCAGGCCTGGCAGTTCTTTCCCCCTGCTCTCTGTGTCCCGGGACACCCAGTTCATCAAAGTCTCAAACACCGTCTCCTCCGTCTCTACGCTCAGGTTGTCATTGGCTAAAATGGCAGCCAGCTCACTGGGGAGCAGCTGGAAGAAGTCCTCATCTCTGGAAATGAGCTGGAAATGTTCACAGGCATAGTTTCGAGCAGAGATGGCCAACCTGGGGCAGTCTAGCATCAGGCCAAGTCTGAAGATAGCCAGACAATTGCTGAGGCTCAGGCGTTTTTGTAAGAAAGACACACATACAGTAAAAATTGAAGGTATCTGGTACATATTAGCAACTGCGAAGATGTCCTGGACATTGTGCTCTGTCACGTTGATTTTAGACGTGTACAGGTATTTGAGGATGAGCCCCATGACACCCGGCTCCACATCCTCCAAGAGTATCTCTCTCTTCTTGCTCTCGTCCAAATCAGACAGAAGGATGGAACGAAAGTATGAGCTGCAAGCGCAAAGGACCAGCCGGTGGCAGGGGAACTCCTTGTCTTTGATCTTCAGCACACAGTCGATCAGTTTGTCATTCTCCAGCAGGTTGTACAGACCGTCCTGGAGCAACGTCTGCTGGTACATCTTAGGTTCGTCCATTGGGTGTATCGGTAAAGCCATTGTTCCTGGCAGGGGGGGACTTTGAAGAGCCTTTCAGGGCTTCAAATCAAACAAATGTGGATCTTCTTTGTGTGTGAGCAGTTTTAGTTTCTTGCCTGGAAAGAGGAATCAGGGGCAGCTTCAGTCTGCTCACCCACACCAGCTGAACCCCGGGACGGCCCACTTCCTCAGCTGTCCTGACCCTTCAACTCCACTCCAACTGACAGGATATTTATAGTCCCGGTGCTTTGCTCTGAGCTATGAGCTTCATTCTGGAGCATGAAATGCAATATCCACGCTTTAAACCCCACCCCACCCCACTCTACGGGAACATCCACCCAACCACTCTCAGACAGCTGACACATTGCTTCATGGCAGGGTTACTAGAGGTGGATAGTTTAAGAGGCTGCCCCCTGTTGTCAAGATGTTGACACTCTTTTACTGAAGACAGGACCTCAGGATAAAAAGTCGTGATTAATTTGCATCATTAACAGTAAAGAGCTTAACAGTAACTATAAAAAGAACCTTGAGGGAACGTCACTGAAACATGTTCATAGTTGAACTTGGCTGAATTAAAGACCCATTTAGAAGATTAAAATCAAGAACGAAATGCTGGTGCTTAAACAAATTTTCTGTTTCCAAACCACGATGTGTCTCAATCTTCAGTAACATTGACCTTCATTGTTTTCCAATGAGCCACACTGTTGCACTGGATGACATAATTCTTCTTCCTCACTATAGCTTATCTTGGAAAACCAGTGTGCACCCTTCTTCTGCTCAAAAAACTTGCCATTACACAAGTATGTATTTGCCGCTGGCTGACCCAAAGTTTCCCAGGAGAACATTGCATTATGATGATGAGGTAACCATTGTTATTCACTTCAGTTGTCAGTGGTTTTCATGTTGTGGCTGTATTGTGAACAGCAGTCATGCTATTCTTGATCACAGTTTTCATGTTCTGCTAGAGATTTACCGTATGTGTGACCACAGCTAATCCACGGGACAAAGAAGATTTTCCAATGTTAAGGTATCAAAGAGGAATTAAGCTGCTAAACGCCGATGTGGTTTGACCGAAATACTGAGTTTCACAGCCCTGTAATGACACGACTCAACACTGATTCATGGATGGCAGAAATGGGTCTCCATTTTCTCCAAACAGCTCCATCAGAAACAACAAAAGACGCTTTTTGCAGTTTATTTTTTCTTTGAATGAGACAGGTTTCAGAAAAAATACGTTTAGCTTTGACATCACTTAGAATATTGCTTCACAGCTTTTCTACTGTAAATACTGTAATTTAAATTAAACTATTTTAATAGGTTCTAAAACAGAAAACTTGTAGTTACGAGATGTTAAATTATAGTTGACCTTCCATTTGTAATCTGTGTTTTTTACATAAGCAACAGTTTCATGTTATAATTTTCGCAATTATAACATGAAACTGTGTGACAATTTTCACACAGTGTTTACTCTGCTTTTTGCTTGCTGGGATCTGTGACTGGCAGAGCAGCAGCAGGTGTAGCAATCGTTGGGCTGGGGGCGACGCTGGGAGGAGGAACGGGAGGAAGAGGATCTGGATCGTCAATGAGGGCCTGTCTCCTCTCTCTCTCCTTAATAGCTTGAATCAGACAGTAGGTCACAAACATGACGACGATAGTGGTTATGGGGAAGCCTGTGAAGGTAAGACAAACTTAATTGAGCAACACCTTACAATAAGGATACAGCCGAATAACCCAAATCACAAAGCTTTTATTATCTTGAATTAACCATTTATTTATGCTCTTCGTTACCCTACTGTAAAGTTGAAAACATGTATCCCTTAA
This sequence comes from Mola mola, assembly GCA_001698575.1. Lineage (NCBI taxonomy): Eukaryota > Metazoa > Chordata > Actinopteri > Tetraodontiformes > Molidae > Mola > Mola mola. The sequence goes on along the minus strand of KV751356.1, from coordinate 2,255,123 downwards.
ATGGCACATAACAGTTGGTTTTAAACTGCTGAATGATGTATGAATTTGTATCTCAGTTACCATAAAGACCATTAGTAAATGATTAGTTGGCACATTAATTAATGTTTATTATTGTATTAACTAATTCATTTACTGTTATCCATAAGGCCTTTTTATTTAAAAAAAAACAAAAAAACAACCAAACCCTTTCCAACACAAAGAAAAAAAAAAAGCACCTTTAAGAAGCAGCCGTTTGGCAACCAACTTGGCAAAGTCCAAACTCCTCAAGGCCAGGATGTTGTAGAACACAATGCTCCAGAAGTTGAGTGTATTAAATATGGCTCGGATCCGGCGAGAGGTTGCCTCTGACATTGCTGTCTGTAAAAAAAAAAAAAATAATAATGAAAATATACATAAAGCAAGGAGTGTATAATGGAACGTAACCTTGACAAACAAACCTCAAAGGACGCAAAAGGCTCCATGGAGAAGAACTTGGCGGTCCACAGCTCAAAGTTGAGGCCGAAGCAGTTGAAGAAAGCCCAAATCAGCACCACCTCGCAGGGTCCCAGCCACAGGATGGTGACGCCAAAGGTGCACAGCGTAGCCACCAGCTCCTCCACCACATTCTCATGTTTCCCACCCAGGTAATTGTATACATACCTGCAGATGACAAGGATGCATCAGAATCTCTACATTTTTCAAACTTGAGAAGATTTAAATTCCACTCATTGGTCTTTTTGAGGCGCTCACTTGCACAGCCAATCATTGATGCCTCTGTCAAAATGGCTGAAAGGAGGGGAAAAAACATTCAGAATTGAGAAATATGTACCAAAGCCAAATGTAAGCTATAATGTGTATGCTCAATCTTACGTTTCAGCAAACAGGTAGAGCAGGGTGATGCATTTTGGTGGCTTAGGAGGGTCCAAATGATCCAGTCTGGACACTGTGTTGATGACTCCAAACATGACAGCTGCTTTTACCCAGTCGTACACCAAGTTAAAGTAAGCTAAGCCCACTGGGAAAAATAATCAATGTACTGTTATACACCAAGACCATTGAACAATAGGTAGAATTAGTTTAGAACAAGTCAAAATATCTGATTTACACACCACAGAATAAATGTAGGGTGTTCAGAGAGGTGGTACAGACCTAATGCCCAGTCTGAGAGGTGCTTCAGAAGCTTCATGTCAGTGGGGATGGTGAGGATGTACATGAAATGGAAGAGGATGTCCACTACAATGATGAGTCCCACGTGAATCAGGCCCTGCACACTGATGTTCCACATCTCCCACTCCCTCCTGCTCAGGTCTGACTTATTGGCCTGTAGGGGGCAGCATACAAACACATCAACAAAACACCCCTGTCGATGCAGAAATACAGTTGCAAGCATTTTTCTTCAGTGTATTCTCATATCATGCAGTTTATACAACTGAAGGTATACATTACTTATTCAATTTAATTTAATGGACAGAAAATTAGTAGTTGTAGTAACTATTTTGATGATCTTTTAAGTCATTTCTCATCCAATAACCTTTTGATCAAATGTGAGAATTTGTTTTGTGAGGTTTGTATTGTCAGCTGAAAAAAAATAGCATTATTCAGATTCAGATTCAGATTCAGAATACTTTATTTATCCCCGGGGGAAATTGTTGAGGGAAATTGGGGAAATTGGAAATTGGGGAAATTGAAATCGGGGGAAATTGTTAAATTGTTATAGGGTGATTTTTAACTGTGTTTAAATAACATGACATTTTTCTCTGAAAAATGTAATCAGTTGATTGAGGAAACTAGCAGATTGATCCAAAATGGAAGGAATATTTCAATATATAAAAGTAAAATCAAGAGCAAAACAAGGTATTACTCTTGACCTGAATTCATAGACTAAAAGGTTACTAATCCACTGCACCATCTGGAGCACGGAAGTAACAACATCCAACAATGCCTGAGCAGCTGGATGGAGACTGGGAATGACAACCAGTTTCAACTTACTTGAACATAAAACTTATCAAAGGTCATGATGGGCCCAAAGTAGAAGAAGGGAAGGTAGAAGTTGTACTTGAGCAGTTCCAGGATGTTGTAGTTCCCATCCTTCCTCTCACAGTTCTCCAGAGCAAAGCTCATACAGCGCATTATAGTAAACCCGCAACCTCCGTAGAAAAGAACATGACGAAGCTCAAAGTCTCCCTGCACAAAATCTGCCTACATGGGGGAGAAATTGAGAATCCCACTAAATCCCAACGAAACTGACAACTTTTTGTAATGCAATGTCAGTAGAGCGGCCGCAGTTTACCTGCCAGGACACAAAGGGTTCGCACTTGAATGTTGTGAGGGTGCAAAGACCTGTTACAAAGCAAAGCCAGCGGATTTTCACTAAGGAGATGCTGTAGAGCAGGATGCAGTGGGACAGGATGAGGGTGACATAAGTCCAGCCCATACTGGTCCACACAGCCAGCAGCCCATACACGAGGTACACCAAAGACCTGTTCTGTGGAGAGAAATTAAGTTTTACCACATGACCAAGTCACAGATTCACTTGAAATTTAGTATTTACTCAGTTGCATCACTTGAGTGTAATGTACTTTAGAGATTTGAGGTAAATATTCAACTCTTAACTCCACTACATTTATATGACAGTTCTAGCTACTTACATCATAGCCACTGAAATTAGCATGCGAAACAACTAGCTTGCGACCCTATTTTTTTGTAATACATTGTGCAACTCGAGAGGCAATGGTGAGTCAATGTGGGGTTCAGTGTGCAAGGTGAGGAGAGCAAAGCCCCCAGCTGTCACAGAAACTGAAACAAAAAACCTTTATCACCATCCCAACTGTCCAGTTTGGGAAAGAGATCATGTTTGTGAGCAAAACTAAGGAGTGACACAAGAAAAAGTAAAACAAGGAACTGTGGCCGTGACCTTCCACCAATGGAGACAGCTGTTGGTGAGAAAAAATCTGCCGTTTAACTTGAAACTAAACCTGCGACATTTTCTTCATACTGATAATTAAGATCAAACTGTGGTTGTTTATCAAAACATATCCCCTGTTCAAGTAAAAGTAAAGCTGTAACACTTAAAAAATACTCTAAGGACCCACAGCCCTACTCTACACTACTCTTAGTAACATAATGATATGATGTTGTTCTTGCCACAGCTATTTTACCAGTACTGAGTTAAGCAAGCTATAATAACACCCAGATGTTGTCTGTGGCTATTCTGCACATAAAAATATAATCCATGTATAATCCTTATGTGGAATTATCACCTTTTGTAGAAGAATTCCAACCATTTAAGTGAGGCCACCTTTTAAAAGCTGGTGAACAAAATATAAGCTCAAAAAGCCTGGTAGTGCAGCTTTACATTAGCTCATTGTAAATTACACCACAGCGCTGCTGATAATAACATCTGACTATAATCAACTGATGACACGTTTTGTTTTTTTTCTCTGCCAAACTGACACAGCATTTGTAGATTGTACGCAGACATTTCTCATCATGTGACTGCTGACAAATGACACGTAGTCGAGTGTTGACTAAATCAAACTAACAAAAATGATCCTAGAATAGAGCTGAAATTCTATTTGTTTCCCCTTTTATCTGAAGTCATCCTCCCTCTGACTCTCACTCTGCCTTTTTCCTTCCACCTGGTCCCATTTGTCATCTGCCGTTCAGCTAATGATATAAAAAGCCGCTGTGCAATGTTGTAAAAATACATTGTGACAAAGGATGTCAAATGCCACCGAGCATTTCCAATGACACCGCACCCTCAGAGTGTTTCTTCTACTTCATCACAGAGTGGCTCAAAATTCTCCTCAGATCATGAAACCTGAGGCCTCTCAGCAGCACTCATCCTCACGCAGCAGCGGAGTCACTTTAACAGTGGGTAAGAAGCACCTGTGGAGCCAGCATGGAGCAGATCTTGGCGAACAGCACGTGACCCGACAAAGCAAACAGAATGTGCTCTCTGAAGGTGGAAAACCACATCATCCACTCAAAATCGCCAGTGTCCTTTGGAATAATGACAACAAAAAATGAAAAACATGAACGTACATCACCACTGACAGATGCTGATAAACCATGCATGTGCTCTCACCATCCTCCTCCCAAAGTAATACCATCCTGGCTTCACACTGGTTTTAAAAGTCTTTCTGTTTACATTGGCTAGAGGAAAAGAAATTAGAGGAAATAAGTAAACACACATTTACATCTTATGTCACTTGATACAGGATTTTATTTACTTTATTACATTTTTTTCCTGTCCTTGAATGCAGATGTGAAATTTCCGTTACAAGTGACAATTCAGCTTCCAATAAATGCCGAGCCGACACAGGACCTTTTTTCCTCTTGTGCTCTCTGGTATTAATGCTGATATCTGATCCCTGCGAGGTCTGCATAACTCCAGCTCCTCACCCTCCCACACCGCCCCTCCATCTACACTAGGCATTATTGTGTTTTTTTTAATTGTGTCTCCAAGTAACCGTACCAAAAGCTATAGCTCATGACAACATCGTCAGCGTATTTTATATCAGTGCAGATATATATTACTATCAGCATTTATAAAAGATAGAAAGTAGAAGAGGTCAGCAGTTCATTACTATATGATTAGCATTAAAGTAAGGTTTGTAATGGTCTAGAGTCCAGAAAATGTAACACATTGCATCGTGAAACTATGATTTTTGCTTTATAGGAGCTTTATCACAGATTTCATACAAAAAAAAAGGAATCACAGCAGCAATAAATTTAAACCAACTTGTTTCTTTGTTGTAAGCCTTAGAAGTTTCTAGAAAACTGTTCCCTTTCGGCAATTGACCAGCTAAACGGTCCCACCGACCAAATTCTCAAAAAAAAAAAGGTGTATTTTGTGAAATTTTAAAGCCTAAAAGGCAGACATATAGGCCTTGGGTTAAAAATTAATTTCATGTAAATTGATCTTTATTTTATATTGTAAGAAATTTTATTATCATAACAAAACAATTGTGTGAATTTTTGAGGATGTGGACTTTACACGCAATATTGGTAAGTACACTCATTTGTAGATAGAATTTTCTCTTAGTTGTCTCAGCTCTAATTTGTTTGATTTAGAGCTCTGTCATATTTTGTTGCCAAAGGGAGAAATAATTGACCAATTTATTCATATTTATCATCTAATGGCTACATAAAGTTGTTATTATGTGTACACACAGTTTGCTCAACTTCAACCGTAGTACATGTATCCCCAACATGAATCATTGAAAACATACGAGTCAAGGAGGCTTTCCAAAATCCAGTAGCTTTTACTTGTGTAGATGTCCGACTTCCCAAACCATATTCACACCTATACTTCACTCTCCTCTTTACACCTGTATGTGTATGGGTTTGCAAGCGTGTAGTTCCTCATACTCACAACTGGACACCTCAAAGATCCAGCTGGCAGCCCACACCATGGCCAGGCACAGCACTGTGTTGTAGAAGTAGAGCTTCGTCACACTGACAGGAGCCCTTTCAGCTCCTGAACACAAAATGACGCCGGTTCAAATACTACTGAAGTGCAACAGTATGGTTTCAGTCAATCATTCTCGATTGAGGTCGCTGTCACGTTTGCTTGGTGATCTTGCGGAAATCGTTTTAAAGGTGGTTTTCCTGTCTTCCTGTGGTGTTTTATGTGCTGCACTACACAAACATTACGTTGTGACATTTTATACTTCGATTCGCACTGTAGTGGAGATTTTGTATTTTGTACGTTTATGATCACAAATTGTTACAACGGTTCAAAACATTTTAATTAATTAGACCTTTGTAACAAAGAACAGGTCAAAGTAGCTAGGCCACGGCGTAAAAATACACCTTTGAAAGCCCTCCACTTGATATTTTAGTAAGTTTTAGTTCAGAAATATTAGCAACATATTTAGAAAAAAAAAAAAAAAGAAGTCATAGTGCAGACTGGGAACTTTTTTTTACTGAGCTAATTTTGTCATATTTCAATATATTCAAATAATACAATATATTCTTGTGAAATGTAGTGGAGTAGAACTGCAGTGTATAAAGATCTGTAAGTACTCAAGAAAAGTACGGGCAATTGTACTTTTATTAGACTGGTAGCAATATATTAATGTAAAGTATGTAAAGTAATAACGTAATGTATAAATTGATTTATCTGTAAAACTATTGAAAGTCCCAGATGTAAAACTACTAATTGTTCTCCTTCCAGAGTTTTCCAGACTGTATATTATCCATCCATCCATCCATTTTCTACCGCCTATCCTGTTAGGGGTGGCGGGCTGGAGCCTATCTCAGCATCTTGGGGCGAAGGCGGGGTACACCCTGGACAAGTCGCCAGTTCATCGCAGGGCTGACATATAGAGACAAACAACCATCCACGCTCACATTCACACCTACGGGCAATTTAGAGTGACCAATTAACCTACCCCCAGATGTGCATGTTTTTGGAATGTGGGAGGAAGCCGGAGTACCCGGAGAAAACCCACGCAGACATAGGGAGAACATGCAAACTCCACACAGAAACGTCCTGACCCGGGAATCGAACCCAGGACCTTCTTGCTGTGAGGCGACAGTGCTAACCACTGAATAATGATATTACTCATGTAGTAGTTGCGCTAATTTATATATTGTGGTGATTTGCAGCTTTTGTCTGTTACATCTTTGTTAAATATAAAAACACAATATTGTAGTGGAGTAGAAGAATAAAGCATAAAATAGTCTAGTATATGTGAGTAAGTACATTTGCATGTTTCATTTTAGTATTGTTTTTCCATAACAAAAGAAGCTGTTTTCTCCTCTTTGTTAATTAAGAGACATCAAAGCTACACAAAGTCTTTTGGTTCACTTTCCTCAGACGAATAAAGCCTAAGAACCCCCATCAGTTGGGAATTTTATCTGACTCGCTTGTGATTGTCAAGTGAAAAGAACAATGGAGGGCAAACGGGCAAGCTCCTACACATGAGACATCAACACACAAACAATGTGAAGCTGCGTGCTATTTTTAAACACAAAACTTCTCTCCAATGAAGTTATTGACTACTTCTTGTGCATTTAATTAAAAAAAAGAATAAAACACTCAAAAATGTTCTTTCACGTTTCCAGGCAGCCTTTATATTTATTCTTTAGCTGTTTCAAATATCTTAATATGAATGGGTGAGCTGCCTGCTGTTTAAATGCCACACAGTAATGCACTGTGCCTTGTCCTCCAGCAGCACCTGTTCTGATACTGACCTTGAACGCAGCAGTTGTTGCGGGCCTCAAGAAAGTTGCTATAAAAGTGCGCCTTTTTTCACCTTGGGGAAAAAACACGGATTAAAACGTTACATTACAAAAACAAAAGAAAAAGCAGGTGGGGAAACTTTTTCATCTGCTGTGCACCTACAGAGCGCAGGCTGGACTGTGAGTCCCTCTGACTCCCTGAGAGGGAGCTGCCACTGGTTAAAGGTTGACATGATGTATTTATACTTTGACACTAACGCAGAGGAGGCGGAACATGAGGGGCTGCTAACCGAATGCAGACCTCACAACCACGTTTGATGTTACCATACCAATCTACTTCAAGTACAAGTTAGATCTGAGCATCATCTTAATATTAAAATCTCGCAGAATGACTGACAATGAAAACGCAATGACTTTTCATATTTAAACACACTCTGTCTTCTTTTGTTGCTGCATGTTTTCCATATTCCTGGATCCCAGATCCATTCAGGGAGGGTCTAAGCCTGTTGCAATTCTGAGCTGTGGCCAGTCGTCTGTGCCTCACATTCTACAGTGAACTGCGAAACAACATGCAGTGCTGTCTAGTGACAGAAAACACAAAGTATAATGCATCCTAGCCTGGGAAGTAGAGAAAGTTGAATGAAAAGTACTGTAGAGAATAAGGTTTCATTAAAAAGCATTTTATGTTCTCTACTCTGTTTTGAGTGCTACACATCCACTGGGTGTTTTTCAACCTAAGTCCTTTTTGTCAGTTGTTTATGCTATAAACTTTCACAAAACACATTTATTGTCAATTACTCCAGTACTGAGTTTGGTTGATAGAACCACATTATTTACCTTGAAAAGGCGATACATTGCAATGGCACAGGGCAAAAGGAAATGTAGGAAGTATATTGTTGTTTTTTGCGCTCAAAATGTCATTGCAAGTATCTGGTAAAATGGATGTAGATACCTACAGTGAAACCCATGTGTGTTTTTGAGTTATTAACAATGGTGCACCGCAGACAAATGTAGTCGATTGCCAAAGAAGTTTCCTGAATTTTAGGGGTTTCGAGTTTTGAAACACAAACTATTTAATGAAGATTTATTCCAAAGCAATGTGTGATTATTTAGATTATTCAGAATAAATGTTTACAACCAATATAGTTCAGGTTTTGTACCAATGCATTTATATCATGTTAAATATTGAGCATTTAAGCAAACTCTTTCCTCCTAGATTTTTTTGTCTTTATGCTAAGCTAACTGCCACATATAACTCCAGCCTTGCATTTAACAAATAAGGCTGTTTCCCCCATTCCGGTATTTAATGCTCAGTTAACTGTAACCTTCTCGGTTATAAGGCAAATGTAGCTAATTTGTAGTAGTTGTAAATCTTTATCATCAATCAAACCGCACATTTTCAGATACAAACCAATAAACTACTAAAAAACAAACAAACAGCAAAACTATTTTTAATAATGACATGTCATACAAGAAAGGCGCTATACATTTTTCTATACATTATTCAAAGACACCCACAACAAATAAAAACACGTTACTCTGAATGTACATACAATACTTAATTTACTGCACACAGAGCATTATTATTATTACTAAAAGCAGTTTAAAAGCAATTTAGGCCAATGCCCAATGATGCCCACCGACCATGACCCTGCATAAGATAAACAGTAATGGATGGATGATTAACTGCACATGAACAGTTCCTCTAGCATCCAGCAGATGGCCCTGTTTCCCTCAGCCTGTACTGTAGGTTTCTCTGAGTTCGGGGAGGGAAGGATCTCCTGGATGAAGAGGTGCCGCCACCCCTGCAGGATTTTCTCCTTCAGGTCACAAAAATCATTTAGGCAACTCATACCAGAGAAACAGTGATAAATGAGTGCTTTTTAATACTTTTTTGAAACTTTCGCAGTTTTGAAATGTTTTTATCCTTTTGTAACAAAAGGACGTTTGTTGAAGAATCCCTTCTTCCAGGTGTCCTCCAACTTCACTCCGTCTACGGTGTCATCTTCGGGCTGCAGCAGGGACCAGGAACTGAAAATGGCACTATGATAGTATTCTGAGACCCAAGCAGGGCATGAAACTAAAGGATGTCAGGGAAAAGATTGGTTACCTTTGCTTCAAGAGATGTCTCCTGGGCTTTCAGCTCTGCTCAGCTCCCGCTTTTACACTGTCGCCCTGCAGAAAAACATCAGGTTTTTACCTCAAAAACAATTAAGGATTTAACCCTAAAAGTCTAATACTTTGATCTGCTTTTTCTGTAATTTTAGTAATTACAAAAACCCTGCTAAATTTTGTTTCGTGCTCATACACATTATTATTTCTAGATATAAATGCTAAATAACTTTTGTTTCGGTCTATGGCAACAAAAAGGATGAATACCTGGATGCCACTTCCGTTTTCATGCTATAAAGCCCTGTATAACCTCGGATTAATGCGACAATGGGCACTTTTTGAAACTGTTTTACATGTTTCATTCCAATACGCTGTAAAACCACATACGGTCTGTTGTTGTCTGTGTCAACATAATTTCATGACACTAATACTGACATCATTTTGAAGCGTTTAACCAGACTCCCTCTTAAAGGCTCCAGGACTTCTGCCATGTTGACACATACTGTATGTAGAGCTTCCTGCAGCTCCCTCCTCCCGCAATAAATCTGTCCAAGACTCAGCTGTTTTCACTTTCCTTCAAGCTTTGGATTCTACCAGACCTCAAGTTGAGGGGCAAAAAAGGGAAGCGCATTTCTCACTAGTGTGTATCAGCATCTGAAACTACGGCTTTGTGTTGCATCATCCAGGAAGCCCGGACAAAGTACTTAGTCCACCATGAAGACCCGAGCAAGCAAACCGCATGAATTACCTTCACTGCTGACACTGATTATAGCCATACTAAGCCAGTCTGTGGCCCCAGAGTACACAAGCTGGTGACGCCTTTTGAAGTGACTTACTCCTCTTCAGGTTTTGGTTATAGGAAATTTACGGAATGTAACTCATGTGAGCACAGAACAAACAGAAATAGCAAAGAAGGTAAAAAATGTGTCGATTTGAAGCCCATCAAGACAGTCGAGATAAAATCTGCAGATTTTGACAGATGATACAAATGATGTTACACAGTGGAAACAGTGCAGCTGCACTGGTTTTATTTGATGAAATTTTGGTGTGTTACTGAATCTGTGTACTAAGTTTGATGTAACAAAGCAAAAGCAGAGAAAGATGGGTAACGCATTGCTTGACTTCATGAAAGGCAGAAATGCTGCAGAATCTTATTTCTCGGTACGCTGAATCTGTCATAACGTCACGATCAAGACTCTCCTACAGGAAGTGAAAGGGAGACGCTTACTGACATGACAAAGCTGGAGGAAGCTCTTGCAACAAAAACAATAGGTAAGAAGATTGTAGAGCTTTCTCTGACTCAACAGAGAAGAAACCTCCAGAGTGGTAGATAAGCTGGCTCAGGCAGAGGAGGAGTTAACAAGGAGACACTCCAGAGGGAAGAGTTCTGTCTCCTGCAACATGTAGCAGAGACACAACAGACCACCAGGGACAAGCTGAGGGACGGGATTGCCAATTTCCATCAAAAGATGGATAGAAAATGTAAAATGTTCTGAAACCAGTTCAAATGGACTTCCTCCAGACCCTAAACCATCACCCACTGCTCTCCCTATCAGCAAGTCACTTGCAGAAAGCTGCCACCAAAATGTTTAAAAAATAAAATCTAAATAATTGTATTTACATTGTTTGTTTTCCAGAGTCACTACGTATGACCATATGAACATGACTGAATGTGTTTATTAAATGTATGTTGGAAAAAAAGATAAACCCCCCCCGCCCCAAAAAAACAAGTCAATAAAGGTAAAAAAAAAAGTAACATTTAGTTAAAACTTTATCTAACCTAACGCATTTTTAAACAACATGTATGCATAAAACATAAAAATGGTTTGCTTAAGTCCTTTGTCTAAATGTGTTTACAAAGAGGCAAAGTATTATACAAACCTCAAACTTAAGTGTTCTCTGTCATTGGCCAATTTATTCCTCCGTAAAGCTTTGATACTGTTAGAGCAGAGCCTGGTTTAATGTGGGGAACACGTTTAAATTTTTGGTCGTTGATGTTTTAGCTGATCGAGCAACTGATGAGAAGCTTCCTCCGGATACGACGCCAGTCTGGGCTGGAAAAAGCCAATGAACCATGAGTGACCCTTGCAACACTCCCCGGTTTAATCAAGGAAAAGTAAAAACAAATCACTTCACCAACCCACACATATGAGCAAAGCTCCCTTTAAATATCCAATGTCCTTCAAACTCTCTGATTCATCTTGGCTCACAGAGAGTGAAGCTTTAAAAACCTGATAGAAAACATCACAGTTGTATGTTGAATGTCCAGTAAGTGCTGGCTGTTTTTATTGAAACATTTAAATATCTGACTCCAGTCTGCCTCAAAGCTGGAATGGTGGAAGCATCCTCCCACTGACAACAACCTGATTATATTTTGTCCCTTTTGAAACATAATGGCATTGATCATGACATGGTTGAAAAGTTCCTTAACAGAGAAATCAGTCCTGCGCAAGTTTTCCCATTCTGTTGGATATGATTACATGACTTTTTAGTGATGACAGTGGTGGAACACCGGGAGGGCTCGGTGCACCACTGTAGCTTATCACAATACAGCTGCAATATTGTTCCTGGTGACGAATGTGCAACGTTCTATGGATTTTAGAGGAGTGACTTGCACACGTGTGCTTTACTCTTCAACTGCGTCTTTCTTGCTGGTCTCCTGTCGTGTGAAGATGGTGTACTCGCTCTCCACTTCTGCCCAGCTCAGCGTGCCATTGGCCAAATCCCGAACAATCCCAGGCAACTCACTGACCTGAGGAGAGGAAAAACATATGATTATCTTTTGTAGCAGTTTCAAGCTCTTTGCAATGGAACACTGTTTGCTGATGAAGCTACATTTGTGACGGTCCATGGTAAAATAAAACAATTCAATTTAACCCTTAGGGGTCTGAGGAAATGAGGTGAATGCATAATGCTCTGATATTCTTATACATGTCAACATCAAACAGTTTTGTCAAAGTGTTTTGTACTTTTATTTTCAGCACAAACTGAGCTGTGCTACAATAATATGGAAACAGTATGTATGTCATGTTTTTATTTTTTTCTTAAAATCAATTGAAAACAGACATTGTGGAAAAAACAAAAAAGCTGTGATCATAAGCACAAATAACTGTAAAAAACACATACTAAGACATTGAGATGAATTGTTTTGGTCATCCAAAGTGCTTGCACAGGGTCTTTGCTACGTAAAGACGACACATTGACCCAGTCAGCTTATTGAAATGGACATGTGTGTAGCTCTAAATTTATTCATGTCAGTACTGTTAGGGTCTTGATCCAACCAATGGTCTGTCCCTGTTGAAAATACAAGGCACACCCGACCCCACTCAACTACCTGGGCTGAAGCAGCTTGACTCAAACCTCTGTGGAATGTTGCCAGAATTTACAACAATATCAGCGCATGATCACCATCATCATCACCTAATTACCTCAGATTGGCCTTATTTTTCTGTTTAACTTATGTTTACTTTGTTTTATATATACTTTTATGTTTTCTGAGTCTGATTCTGTTGCACAGGTGCTCACGTTCCCGCTGTCCTCTGATAAGAGCACAGCTGCTGCATTTCATTACATGTGCTTTGATGTTGTTGCTCACGCCGTCATCCCTGCCCAAATGCTGAAGGACTTTTGTTGCTTTGACAATGCTTTAGACAGAAATCTTCTACTAACAGTTCATCTCTATTGCCGTCTAATGCCCCGCATCATGCATGTTGCCGTTGCTGCCCCTAATCAGATGACAGTTAAAAACCCCATTCCATTTACATAATCAATTCGTTGTGATCCTGGACCTCTAAGGGCTACACACAAGAGGAATTGTAACAAGACAAAAAGGGAACTGCTGTACCTTGGCCCTGATCTGCCTCATTGTGTCGCGGTCCCTCAGAGTGGCTGTGTGAGGCATCTTGTTCACTGTGTCAAAGTCAATGGTGATGCCAAATGCCACGCCGATCTCGTCTGTTCTGGCATAGCGCCTGCCGATGGATCCCGAGGAGTCATCCACCTTGTGAGAGACACCGTTTTTGGTCAACGCCTCAGCTAAGAAAGAAAATGCAGAGTTAGCAATCAACAGTAGAAGAGGTCATCCCTCCTCACAGACAGTAATAGGATAAATAATTTCTTATTATGTGGGTACTTACACAACTCCCTGACAAAGGGCATGAATTCCTGGTTCTGACTCAGTGGCAGGACGGAACATTTATACGGAGCTACAGTTGCAGGGAAGCTAAAATACTGTAGAGGAAGAAAAATGAGTGTTAAGCTTTTAAAAGACAATGTTATCATCAGAGAGGTGTAGAACATTAACTTACTGTTCTTTGTTCGTCGTCTTCTCTGATGTGGAATGTGTGCTCAAAGATGGTGTACATGATCCTGCCGATGCCAAAGGAGGGCTCGATTACATTGGGAATGACTTCCTCAACTGTACACAACAACAAACAAAACAAAACAAAAAAGTGCTACAGGACTGATTTATGGATTGCAAACATTCCAACGTGGTCCCATGATCCTATAAAGGTAAAACTTGATGCATAAAAATGTCATGTCTTTTGAGTGAACCTCACCATGCAGAGTCTTCTGGAACCGCTTCACACTAACCATGTCTTTTGTGAGCTTGAATGTCTTGCCTTCTGTCTCGAAGGTGATCTCTCTGTAGGTAAAAAGATAAGACGTGAGTGACTGTGCCGGAAATGCCAAAATCGTCAGACACCACCATAATGTATAACTGGAAGCAACAGCACTCACCCGGTCTCATTGAGCAGCTTCTCCTGTTCTGTAATGTAGCATTCGTCACACACTAACAAATACTCCATGGCTATCTTAGCATCCTTTTTATACGCCTTCCCAATGGCCCCTTTGTTGGCCTCAAACTGGACGACATTTACAACTTTGTACAGATTAGTTAAGGAACAAAAGGGCATCTGGTGATATAATCTCTTGAAAGAACAAAGATTTTCATTCGTAGTGTTAAGCCATGCCACAGTTTAAGGATATGGGTTCTTTTAGTGGCTTTTCAGCGACAAGAGGGACCTTTGTAACTCGAGCGTGGCATGTCAGATCAAAGCAAGAGCGGTCGGCGCACCCCACAATCTCAATCCATCCCTGCAAAGGACAAAAATTTACTTTGAGTAGAAGTGCAATGTGTGGACTGCCTGGAGGAGGAAACATGGAAAAGAACATACATAAGAGGTTTTGGTTTCAGCATCCCAGCAGTCGCAGGCATAGTGAGCCATCTCGTTGTCCATGTGCTGCCGGAAACGCAGCTTGTCTTTGGCCACACCAACTTTAGTAAGGTAGAGGTAGATCCTCCCGATGAAATATCCCAGGACGGAGTTATTGATCACTCCCTGAATGAGACAGACAATTAGACATCAATGTAATTTTTGGAGTGTGAAAATTTAGTCAACAGCAGAAACACCAGTTTTACAAAGATTTACCAAAGAATCTGCTTACAATGTAAAATATGATTATGAGGGTCTTGTAGTGATTCTCACCTGCTCCACAGCGTCGCCCAGCCTCATGATGCTTGCAGACTGTCCACTGGTCTGGGCCTTGGAAGAGTACAACATGATGTCCAGGTCAGCTACATTATGGAATTTAGGATGGACTTTCTCATTTGGATCCACAAAGTGCTCAATCTCTGCCATGGTGAACTCCCTGCGTGGAAACAAGGGACAATTATACCTCTACCAGTACAGACACATAATACTTAAGCTGACAGGAGCCGCAGTGGCTCTCTCACCTGACACGAATGAGTCCAGAGCGAGGAGAGATTTCATTCCTGAAGGAGTTTCCTATTTGAGCAGCAGCGAAGGGCAGTTTTCCCTGGTTAAATTCCAACAGGCGCTTGAAGTTAAGGAAGATTCCCTGAGCCGTTTCAGGCCTCAGATAGCTGCAAAGCAGACAAACGAAATTAATTCAAATATCTCAACAATACAACAAAGCAAAACATCATCGACAGAAACTGTACCCTGGCATATTCCCGCCTGGTCCAATGGACGTCTGAAACATCAGGTTGAAAGAGATGGGAGGGCTGAGAATAGAGGAAGAAAAACTACTAATGTAGGTCACTGCAATCAACTTTTCAAGATAATCCCTAAAATGAGGCGCAATAACCACTCGATTAGACCACAAGAAAATTCAATGATATTGATTTTTTTTTTTTTTTTTTTTAATTTCTCTTAAATGATCAAATTTGCTAAGAGTCATTGGACTGTTAGAACAGAAGATGCAATCTGAAGATGTCACTTTTGGGAAACATTTTTCTTTTAATTTTACAGCTAATTGATAGTGAAAATGACAAGAGATCTAATCTTTAATTCCAACTACATGCAGGATTTTCAGTTGCAGGTCTTTTGCCAGTCACTAACCTGAGTGACAACGTCCTCCATCTCAGCTTTCTTCTCAGCGGTACACTTCTTATCAGACATCAGCTTCTGAAGATGGGCTGCAGGACGCAACAAACACACATTTTTTAATTCTACCTCCAGAGTCAAATTGAGCTAGAAGCTAATCAGCAGAATGACAGATATTTTAAGAGTAGGTTGGACACACAAGCTTGATGTCTCTCAGAGACTACATAACATTTTCAACTGTCACTGTCATTGTTCTTCAGCATCAATGGCAACTAGCCTCCAAGTCTTTCAGGAGCTGACATTTTCGTAGCTCAGATTTCCCCCAGCTCTTTGACACAGCTCCACTCCCTGTTAAGGCAGCAGCTTGTATTCCTATGAAAGCCCCGTGTGATTTCTGCTGGTTCAGCCACTTGCATCCTTCCTAAGGCACAGAGTGATACTCAAGAGTCTGGCTGAATGACAGCAGCCAGTTACAACACAAGTCTTGGACCATCCCATCCGTCTGCATAAATCCCATGAATTATAAAGAAAGCCTTAGGAAAAACCTCACAAGAGGTGCTTTTAGGTTGATTAACCTTTGGATAACACAGCAGTGGACGCCAAGTCTGAATATGCTGAGGAAGATGTACAAGAGGCTTACCTTTGAGGAGGTGGTCAGCCCTAAAGCATTCACCATTCTTGACATCTTTCACCATGTAGTCAGCAAATTTGTCTACATGTCCTGATGTCCTAGGTAAAAAACACAAAACAAATGAAGCATCTCATTTATCAAGACCTGTTATTATTTAATTCCATCTAAACATATGTATCTGCAACCGGGCTATGGAAGACTGCTATAGTGGCAGCATCCACGCATAAAATTGCAGAATCAATATGCGCCTGTTTAAAAAACCCACAGATCAGCACTTTGGAGCCGACTCTAGGAACCACTAGGCGCTCCCTTCACAATCAATTAAATACACATCAACGATTATTAGATAATGTATGCGTAGCACACATAGAAGATATTCTTATCAGTATCCGAAAGCATAGCACAGTCAGGGCTGAACATTACAGAAGGAAAAAAATCTCTCTGAACGAAGAGTTTTGATTCAAAAATCGATTCCGAATTTAACTGGATCCCCAAGAATTGGAATGGAGTTGAAATGGAATTGTGAGATTCCCCACCTAAGATATTAAAAAGAAAATAAATCACATAATTACTGGCCATAATCAAATAATACTGTTTGTATTTGGCAGTCTAACAGTTTTAGAGCCAGTGTCTGTGTCAATATTTTCACTCTGGCTTAAAGTAACATAGCATCTTAAAGATAGCTTTGTCAAGCAGAGGAATCAAGTAACTAAAGCAACAAGACAGACTGTAGCAACCAGGGAGTACACTGGAGCGTACGTCTTCATAAAAATGTTGGCAATGTTTGTGTAACCGTTCTTAGTGTCAGCAGAGGCAGAAGCTTCTGAGGGACAGATTATTATGATTTAAACAAAACATGGATTGGTTTAGAATTTATTCTGCAATACGGATAGACAATGACCACCTTTCAGACAACGGAAGATATAGTGGTTCCACATGGCAAATTGTCAAAAGCATATTAATAGCCAAACTACTTTAACATGATTGATGTCTTTTCTTCACCATGGGAGGATAAATTGTTTTGGCCCTTTCAGAACTCGTACATGTGTGTGAAATTAAAACAGGTGAATTGCATAGAGGAAAAGAGTCTGAAGCTAATCAGGCCTAAGTACAGGGCACCTACTTAAGGACAGGCTCAGGGGTCAACATTGTGCAGTCGATCTCCAGGATCTGCTCTTCCTGGATGAAGTGCTGCCGCCAGGCCTGCAGGATGTTGTTCTTCAGGGCACAGCCCACGGGGCCAAAGTCGTACAGGCCGCTCACACCTGAGGAGCATTACTGCATGGTAACAGAACGCTTATAGGCTATGCTATATAAACTCATGCACTGACTGAAACATTTATGTTGCTAATATCAGCTGGTACCTCCATAGATGGCAAAGGCCTGGTCATAAAAGAATCGCCTCTTAAGGGTATCCTCCATCTTGGTTCTGTCAACAATGTCATCTTTGGGTTGTAATGACAATTCCTACAATGAGAATTATACTTAAAACTTTTTTTCTTCCACAGGCTATAATAATAAGCTCATAAACAAGTCATGTTTATGAGCTATAAACATGACTTGTGTTTAAAAAGATGCTCCTTTAGTCTTTTGGCGCATATGTTTGGAGCTTTGGCCGCACAATTACTAGTGCTTTTACACAGGGTGCAATTTACTGGCACTGAAGACTGGGATCTGGTTCAAACCTGTGAACATTACAGATAATTTTGGAGTAGGTACTATCTTAGCAAAATGTGAGATTTGTAGTACCATCCAAATTGAACATATCTTCTTATCCGTCACTCTGGTGCAAGGACGAGTCAATAAATGTGTGGGCACACATTGATGGCATAGATGATTACTTGAAGCAGAACTCACAAGTGTGATAACAAAGCACATGGACATGCAAGTCTTGTTTTCTCATGTCTTTTTTATCTTGGAACAACTTGTGTAAGACAATAGTAATGCTGTAAACACTATTGAAAGAACTGTAACTAAAGTAAAAAAATTGTGGCACACAGGGATCTTTTTACTAGCTGTCCCAGATCTGGAGATCTTAACAGCCCAGGAGCCAAAGGAGTCTTTAGTCTTGATTCAGGTAGGTGAATTCAAAGTGCGCCTACCTTGGCCTCCAGAGTTCTCTTCTTAGCTTTTAGTTCAGCCACAGCTTTATTGACATCCACATCAGGAGCTCCATCCTGTTTCATCTGGCGCACAAGGTCCCCCTATTACAGAGAAGTGACATGAGACTAACATGCAGAAAAACTGAGCCAACCAGAACAAAAACCCAACCCAAGTCTGCATATTTAAGCAAAGCAGTTTGCGCATTTTTGGATTTTTTTGTATACAGCCTCATTAGTTTGGCCCAAGCTTTTAACCCCACCCTGCTCAGTATGTCTGCAGCTGCAGCACACTGAAACGTGGCAACCGGCGCCGACATGACTGCCAGCTAGCACAAGCAGCTAGCTAGCGAGCAATGGCTGTCCTCCTTCAGTGACAGCTTCACGAGCAGCCGGTCAGACCGGTGAGCTGACTACATCCCGACTATGACTGAGTAGTTTATAAGGCTGACAAATGTTATGTAATTCTAAAGTAATCGTCTCAGTACATATCTGCTGTGATAATAAGTGCTACCTGTTCTTTGACTGCAAGCCTTAAAGGGGCGAGAATCTCTTCAATGTTGCCGTCCATGGTTTGTCCTTCCGCCAGCTGCAGCCACAGGCTTGTCTTCTTCTTCTTACACAAGCAGACCGACGTTGAAAGCGGCCGGTTTTGGAGCGGGTAGCGGAGCGACTGCCGAATAGACCGGACTGTGGACCGTGGACAGAATGAGGAAATCTCAGTGCTGGTCCTCAGCAGTGCTGGTGCTGCGCTTCGAAGCATGGACCGCCGAAATGCAAGAAGAGAATGATGAAATCCCTGGAATTGAGTAAGCGCAGCTTTCGCTCTGAGTAAGCACTTTCGCTCCGACCGTTAACGTCACTCGGTCGTGTGTCGGCAGATTCGTCAAAATAAATAAACAAATAAATGAAATAAAAGATGAATCCAAGTAATTTAGTTTAATTTTGTCTTTACTTTATCATATTTATTTATACTTGATTTGATTATAGACATTACATCTGTATTCTGTAGTCCATGGAAGTGTGTCTCTGGCTGTTGAAGAAAGAGACGGATAAATAAAAAAATAAAAAAATAAATCGTCGACATTTTTTAACACTCATTTAAGAAAGTGAGCGTTTAATATATTCTAGACACATTACACGTAAACAAACATGTTTCAAGCCATTTACTCTTTTAATTTTGATAACTATGGCTTCCAGTTTAAATAAAGAAAGAAAACAAAAACCTACACATCTTAAAACTGTTCAGTCTAACTGTATACGCTAGAACAATATTTAAATAAAAAGGCTTGAATACAGTATTCATCTGTTAAAGTTGTTTCCTCTCTGTATTCACTTTGTTTTAATGTTGTAATGTTTCAACTCTATGGGATAAGTATTCTTTATATAGTGCAATTGTAATTTTTTGACTGCAATTTAGGGGCTGCATTTTTTTATCTATCTAATTATTTATTACATTCAATTTTTGTGCCTGTAACTGCAATGAAGACATTCTGTAGTAATTTAATTCAATTAAAAATGTTTAATGAAGTTTTAATTACATTTATTGATCTTATTTCCAAAGATGACTCCTGTTTTTCTATGTGTTAGTTGGACATAAAAATATATACTTTTAATGTGCAAGTGTCTAGACTGCTGTCTTTTATTTAATTACATTACAATGACAGAAGATAATTAAGAACATCTGCCTTCTCCTCTGTGTGCACTTCTGAACTTCTGTACTTCAGTATTTTAAGTAGACCTTCCACAATCTTGATCAACTTGTAACCAGTTATATTTGAGTAGGTGTGATATTGGATCCAATTTGTCCGAAACACTGGTGAGAGGCAGCTTGCCCAGATCCTATTTATTTGCGACAGTGTAACTGAAGAGAACAGATGATACCATTTTCTAGAAACAATACAAACCATGAGATAGTCAGGCTAGTAGTTGAATTCCCAATAGTCATCTACAGTATGTGATAATAACAATCCTGTTATGTCTGCCCTGAAGGCTTTGCTTGAATTACCTTTTTGGAACAACAATGAGTCGGTCCTTTCACTTCAAAAGACAAAAAACAGACACTTCACATATCTGCAGAGCTCAAAACTCATCATCTCAGCTGTATTAACATCTGTCCTCATCTAGCAGAATACCAACAAGATTTAGCCTTAATAAATAATCCTCACTTAATTAAAAAAGAAAAAAAGACATTTGATTGAGTCTTTCTTAGGGTGTTTTCTGCTAGCTGTTGCTCTGTCAAAATCAGCATGTGTGTTTGTGTCATGCTTGGCAGTAAAGAGCCTTATTTGGTTCGGATGGATTCTGACAATTTCAATCCACAATTCACTGATCCAGTAGGACTTTTTTCCACAATAATCCACAATCCTGAAGCTGAAGCAGCTAAATAGAACTCAGCCATTGTCTAAACATTTATCACATTCAACAAATGTCAAAAATATGATTATACGTGCACATGTTTGATCTTTTATTTTATAGTATACTGCGTGGATTCAGTCATGTTCCTGGGTGTATCACTATCAAAAGAGAAAAATCATTTCAGCAAGCAAATGGAACATTTTTATATTCTATATCATACAATTTGTCCACTGAGCAGTAAGGAAGAAAAGTGTGTCTAGCCAATCACTTCCACAAGGTGGCACCACAGGCACACCAATTAATTACAATTCTACAGAAGCAGAACAGTTAATGAGCCTCGAACGTTCACTGATCATTTTGTCAACCACTGATCTGATGTCAGCAAAAGAACAGCCATGTTGTTTTGAAATGGTGAAGGATGGATTTTAACTTTCATAAGGAAATGTGAGGACATTTGAGCATCTGTTTGTATCAAGGCTTCGAGAGTGAGATTTCAGGTACAAAACTGGTGTAATAATGTCACATCTCATTCTGGGGTATAGCAGACATTGTCAAAGTTTAACAATAATCACCATGTAGTTGTGAGAGACTCTTTTGTCTAAAGCCACACACAAAACATCTTTTTATTAATTAAAAGATGACAGGCCATTAACCTGTTTTCTATTCCTGTGATGAGATGTGTCTCTGCACTGGTCATGTCATTGTACACAAGGTGTGGACCTCCAAGGCTACACATCTTTAGGAGGACAGAGAGAGACATAGAAGATTGTGTGATTCAAATTCTTTACTGAGCAACACCCACGTTCATAAAACATTCAAGGGGCCTGAAATCTGACAGCACACCCCATGTATTCAAGGGTGGCGGGAAAGATCATCTGTGTCTTATCAATGATAATATCAGATCATATTTATTGTAATTATTATGGAAATGTGTTGTTGAGGGGGTTGTGTCATCACTTCCCTTACAAAGAGAAAGTGTCTGATGTCAGTGATCAAGCCAGTGTTCAGCATGGTGACTTTAGGTACTTTAACACACTACAGAAAGCTCCACACCATTTAACATGAGTGGAGCTCTCTTTATCCATTTGACACTTACCACTCTTTTAATCAAGCATGTGAGGAAATGTTTGTGCCCAGCAGCTGTAATTTTCCAAAGAGTGACTGTCCATGTCCTCAATAAGGTCAGTGCATTCCTCAGCCTAACATCCAGATGATAACCACACCGCCACATTCTGTTACTCATAGTGTGTTACATCAGGGTTTCACTAAAGTGGATGCTTTTACATGGTTGCGATGCAGCATTTTGCATGAACTAGATCAACCAACTGAGAAGATGAACTATTAAATAAGGTTTATATGGTGAAACACTGTTGATAGTCCATTTTAAAGCCTATTTAATACAGGATTTAACTTTTTAATTGCACTTACCAGTGCTATATGTATGTGTTTCAAGTGATTATTAAAAATAACTTCTAGTATTAAACAATGCGGCTTTTAGCTCTCACAGTGCAGCATTTTCTTAACCACTAGGGGGCAGTGAAAGAGAAGTTATGAACATAAACGGACATATCAGCTTTAAAGTTGATAGGACAAACTTATTAGCAAGCTAGAGAATGAAACAACATTAGCATTTATTCAGAGTCACGTTTCTTGTCAACATGCTTCTATTTTTTTTTTTTTTTTTTAAAACCCCCGTCCTGAAGATGGATATTTCATAAAATAGTCAGCTAGTAGGGTTGGATTCACTTCTGTTGACAGATTAAGCGTCTTAGTAGGCAGCCTTCAGAGTTCTCTAATGGTTTTTAATTTTTTCAAAGCCTCGGTCTATCCCGGCTTGTTTCATTTTATCACAGACTTGTTTGATTAAGTTGTTATTTTCTATTTTACGACCATCTTAGTATTCAAATATGTTCAGTTCTTTAAGAGTTTCTATTAAAACAAACCCAATGGAGTCATCACTGTTGCAGAGTGGAGAAACGGAGGGTAGAAAGAATGCAGAAATAATCAGGTACAATGGTTTATTGCCAAACTAAGTGTTTCTATGGAGAACTTTTGTTTGGGCTTTTAAACAGATTTAATTGGAACATTTTCCCCCATGTAAACATACTTAATGTCTGTTAAGGAGGTGTAGTTTAAGTACATGTGATCCATCATTGATATGAAAACATTAAGCTTTAAAGGTGCAATATGCAAGATTTTGAGTTGGATACATTGGCCTGGCTACCAGACCAAAGCATCACTATTGATTTGGGAACAAGTTTAACAATTCAAATAATCCAGACATTGGCTTACCACCCGAAAAAGGGTGAGAAAGTAGAAACAAAAGTTGGAACATTAATTGATGGATAAACAATGAAATACGGCTTAAAGAATGGAGAGGCTTTACACTGCCCACTTTATGACTACAATCTCTTCTTCATGTAAATATCCTTACTTTGTGGAAAGAGGCAAAGTTGGAAATGTTTAAACACGAGTTTATTTTTCTTCTTTTACTGCCTTTTGCTTTATAAGAATTGTACATTTTATCTATGTCAAGCCACTGGGCTGCTATCACATAAAGACTCTGCCAAGTGACAATGTGGCCTCCCCGCACATAATAATATGAGCGCGACAGTTAAGTGCAGAGAAGTGATTGTGATTGTACAGAGTGCCTCGGGACATGCTGCGGCATCAGATGAACACCTACATTGCTGTAAGCATGAGGGCAGAGGTGCTGACCCACGCTGAGAGCGTCATGTCGGCGGGATATTACATACTAATCATTAGAATCATCTGATGACAGCCTGCACTTACTGCCGCACTCCTGTCTCCTGCCCATGCGCCATCATGCACTTGTCTCTCAGGTGAGGTCATTTAGGGCTGCACGAGACTCGTCTCCATTGAAGCGACAGCAGAGGTGAAGAGGGACGAACACTCAGACTCGCCGCAGCTGGCAGTGGTCCAGAAAGCCACTTTATCTCCCTTGTTGTTATTCTACAGTCCACCGAAGCTGAAATGACATGAATAATGTTTGGTTATCGGCGTGCGCGGAGGGTCTGGGACTCACAGGTGCACAGGTGAATATCAGCTTGAAAGATGGGGAATGGGCTACATGAAGTAAACAATAGACTGAAGGGAGAATTTCTTGATTTTACACCTGCTTTGAGGGTCATGTTATTCATAGCGCAGATGACTTCTCAGCCTGAAAGCAGCAAAGTTACCTGTGACTCTGGCAGAGCTTTGTCCAGTATGAGACGATAACCTTGAAGATGTCCTCATTATGTCATCAGCGTAGGGTTGAAGTCTTTACCTTGAACTGAAATCCTGTGGGTTTGAAAGATGAGGGCATGTATCTGGGATACCAGGCAAAAAGATGCTTTTTACTCCAATTGTCTCTACTGCATTAAAGGCAGCATTTATAAAGCAGTAATACAGTTTATTATTGTTTCTTGAATCATGTCTGAGTGCTTTACAAGCTAGTTGGATGCTAGGTTTTGGGTTGCCAGGTTTGGCAAATCACAAGCCGTCAGTTTGATTGTATATCTATAAAGGATTTTAACAATAACACACCTTACTGCGGAATTAAAAGACAACTCCAAATGATTCACATTAGTGGCCTATAAAATATTAGTAAATCAATTACTGGAATAAGAGTCTGACTTATGTTCTCAAACACGTCGACGTCAACTATACTGATTCAGAAAACCTGGGGTTATAATGGTTTTCTTCTTTTTTTCTTAACAAATACGCCAGTAAAAACATTTCATAGAGGTAATATTTGCCTATATTACTACTTAGGTTACCGTAGATAATGCAGAAACAGAGGAATTTGCACTTTCCGTCTCTTACAGTGGGCGCGGTTGGTGGACCTTTTAACCTCGGTGTTATATAAAATCATAAAATGAGGTTGCCAGGTTCTTAACCTCCTAAACATTTTTGGACGTTCACAGGCATAAATATATACGAATCTTTCAAGTGAACGGTTAAAGAAGACCTTTAAATCGGCAACTTGTTCTACACACACCGAGCCAATGGTTTGCTGGCGAGCAGCGAGGAATGAGCAGCGGTAAACAGCGCGGTGGGCGGACTGATCCGCCGAGGATAATAGGAGTGTTGCTGCCGTGCTGCTGTTGTTGTAGCTGAGCTCGCACGGCCCAGCGGGGGAAGGACGGTCGCCATCTCTGGGTAAACACTGTAAAACGCAGCTGCAGCTGATACTTTAGAGAGCCGAGCGGGGCCGGATCGGGCAGCAGCGGTGCTATGCCGCCCGGACACACACGACTCGATCGCAGGACTGACGCTTTGTTTGTCTCCTGCACGCCGGACTGTCACCCCAGATGTCGGAGCGTAGTGGCCGCCTCTTCTTCTCGCTGACATTTCGTGTTTTTGCGTGCGTGCGTGTGTGCTTGTGTAAGCTCCAGGGGAATGGAACTGCATGCTTGAGATAAAACCGGATTTTAATGCTGCGCACCGCGGACGCTCGAGCCTGTGCACAGCCGGGGGACTGTAGTATGTTTTGGTAATGTTCGCGGAGGAATAACAGGAAAAAAAAAAGCGGTATCCGAAGGTGCATAACATTTCGTTTCCATGGACAACACGTCCATAATAACACAGGTTGCAAATCCGAAAGAGGAGGAGTGCATTTCTTCAAGTCAAGATAAAGGTAAGGCGCACGGGAACGTCTCAAACACACATGGGTGTTTCGTTTGTTTTTGGCATGTCTTTTTTTGATTTTTTTCTTCTCTTTTTTTTGTGAGATTTTATCGTTACAAATTTGCAGCCCCGACTGTGGAGCGGAGACTGCGTTCCGGGCTGCAACAGCAAAACCCTCAGAGTATTACGGAAAACCTCCATTGTTCAGCAGAAGCAGAGAAACATTAGAAGCCAGAGCCAGAACCTGTCGTTGTTCTGTACATCTGTTAAAAGTCTATTTTCAGATCTTTTTTAAATAGACCCCGTTTAAGATTTTACGCATTTTGCGCCAAAAATATTGCGCTTTTTCAAATCTGTGTGGAGTGAGGTGGGTTTACTACAGGGGGCGGGTACTCTAATCCTTTCCCCTTGCACTGGAAACAGCCCTGAACGCATCACTGACAGTGAAAAACGCCTGGTGTAACTACCAACAACAATACCACTAACAATCAGGTGCAAAGCAACAGTTCTGACGAGGAAGGTGAAAAGAAACAGCAAAAAACATTTAAACATTCAATTCCTCTAGGTAATGATGTAGACGGTGTTTGTACACATTTATTAGCACAAAAGCCTGGAATAATATTGGGTGAACATGTTTGTTTTTAACGATTTGTTAGTGAAACAACATCTACGAAGCAATGATGATGGTAAAATGCAGTGTGTTGTTTATCAGCCGCCATGAACAGCGTTCGATTATACCAAAATGATTATGTTGGATTTTTTAAATACAACCTACAATGTGTGTCTATATTGTCAAAAATGTCCACTAACGCCAGCTATGTAAAGAGCTCAACATTACTGTAGAGGCTGAACGACAACACGTCTCCCCCTTGTTGTTTAAGACCTCACCATGTGATCATGACAACTATGGCACATCCCCCTCTGTACCCAGTTTTCATTAGGTTTAAAGAGTGTGGCTTCCACCAGCCTGAACAGGCCAGTGAGTCCAGGATACATAGGTGTGCATGAGAGATCACAGCCCCCCGCACCAGCACACATCCTACTGAGCCATAGGGTGCCTGCAAGCCAGAGGGACCACAACTTCCTACTGAACCTGGCTCTCTGTTGGAGAAAAGGTCACCTTCCAGCATCACACACTGCTGAACAACACTGACATACGTGAGTGTTTCTGACTCACTGATTTCTGACCAGAAAAACGAAGGTCTGAGTTTGTTTGCTTTGCTAAGTAAATGGCCACAAAGATGAGTCAAAAGCAGAACTGACTGAGGGTTTGTTTGTCTGAAAACTGCCCCTGCACTGATCATAGTAGCTAATTTAGTTGGACCCCCCCCCCCCAAATC
>KV751356.1:2217619-2228297 GCA_001698575.1 Mola mola | reverse complement strand
GCTGCTGCTGCCTCCATAATTAAAACCTCAGTAAACAATATCGGGGAAAACGCTCACTAACAGCAAAATGTTTATCATCAAAGAAATTGTTTGGGAAGCTGCCTTTTTTTAAAGCACGTGTTCAAGCTCCTGCATAGGATTCCCACACTTTCTTGTCTGCAGGATTCTGCTGGTCTTGAACAGCAAATCCCAAATGACGTGGAATCCGACAATTAATCTGGCAGGATAAAATCCAGGGTCAGTCGCTGACCGGAGAGGACACAAAACACATACACGTGCCCTGTCACCAGCGAGCTTCCTGCACGGAATCCCTACCCTTCACTGCTTCACTGCAGGCAACAAACGGCGCTTGTTGTCCAGGACAGTTTGTCTCTGACCTGCTCATGCCGCACCAAAGCTAAACATGATCACAAAACACACCCCCACACCCTGAATATTTCAGAGCACAGCCAGGCTATTTTCAGAGTCCTCTCAGTTCCATTCCAAAGACACAGTAACTCATTAGAGCCACATTCTTTAAGACATCTGGTCAGGTGGAGATTACATCGTTATGCATTATAGATGTGGTTAAATGAGATGAGGGTCGGAATCAAAAGGTTGGTGGTTTCTTCCTTTTTAGAAACAGCACACGTATTGGTATGAATTCAACTGTGTCACAATTCTAGAGGCCATTTCTCTGTCGGTGAACACTTGTGAACACATTCAGACTGTTTCGTCGAATTATAACGTTGTCCTGCAAACAGCAACCAGTTATTTCAAAAAACGCCTACTTGGAGGCAAACAGGACAGTGAGCGAACAGCATTTCTTTTCTCCAAACCCAAATGAGGCTTTTCCTTTGGCAGCCGTTTACTTGTCAGGATCTGATGCAATGAAATGTAATGGCTGGACTAAGAGCACACAGGGAGTCGTGGGCCGGCCAGCTTATGTCTCACTCCGCACATCACAGAGGCTTTGCTCCGATACCTTCACGGCTCGACAGGTATCGATGGACAAGCTCTTTACCTTAATCAGATTAGGTCAAATCTGAGTTTAGCTCTTCGCTGCTGCAGTGCGAGTGATTAGTGAGCCAATTAACGTGCAGCCCCTTAGACCCTTTGATATGGTCTTTCTGCTCTTCATGAGAGTCAAAGATGGGTCATTTTTTGAGGAAGCATATAAGAGGAGGAGCTACAGACGATGGGATTTACCAATGTGAAGATGTCATGGCTCCCTCAAAGGCTTGTTGGTTACAGAATCTGTGAATTACCAGAAGGCACACTATTAAGAAAATACTGAAGCTGTAATTATACATGTATCCGGAGAAAAGCCTGTGATTTCATGCACACTTGGCTTTTGAGGTTATTCCTGGAACACGCTTGCTGTACATTAATGAAGTGTTTATGATGTGCGGACCACACCTGCAGGGGTGTGCGCAGGACTGCTTGTGAGGGGAGCTACTGTAAGTTTTGGCTGCCCTGGAGTCCCTGGCACAGGCTGCCACTCCGTGAGTGTTGTGAAGAGAGGGAGGGTTACGTTCTTTTATTCGACGGGCCGTGTAGACAGAAAAATTTGTCACTCTGCAACCATCCACCTCTTGTGTGAGTGTGTGTGCGTACAGTGGAGTCAATGTTCAGTGCAGCATTTTTAACCGAGTGAGAAGCATGGACTCTGACGTTTCGGTCCTCATTATTGATTCATGAGGCAGTTTCAGCCAGTGCTGCTCGAAAAAGCTGATTATCTGCCCCTCCAGGGAAATGTTGGAGTGTTAGACACATCTTCATTGCTAGACTTATACCATACTGCGCGGCTGATTGGGAGGAATTGCATGATTCTCTTCCAAGCCCAAAAGCTGTTTGACTGATAAGCTTGTTGAATGCATGTGCAGGATCAGCCCAGGTCTCGGTGTGTGAAAGAACATGCCTGAAATGGGAGCTTTGGGATCGTGTTCTTATATCTTTTGCAATTTATTCAGTTAGTGAAATCGGCGTAATATTTTGCAGCTGTACGTAGAAAATAAATGCCTTCTTGCAGCTTCTTTGTGTTGTTTTGTGTGCACAGCTTATTTGGGACTGCAAGTAACCATAGTGGACCTTTTGGCGATGAATTTCTCATTACGTATGAGCTCGGTCACCAGAAATGGATCCTTTAGTTATGGTACATGTGGTACATTAGTTGTTTTAGCTGATTAAAAAGAAACAAAACATTTCTTTGTTTATTATTAACATATTTTGGGGTTATGGGTGCAAGGTCAACATAGATACAAAGAAAAAAATATACCAAAAAACAAACAAAAAAAATAATTAAAAAGGACAGTGTTAGAGTTTGTTTGGAAAAATAAACCAGCCAACATTGATTTATTCATTATTATATTATATGTTGATAATTTCAGGGTTGAACTGATCCTGAATTATTGTAAAGACACAAATTATTAAACAAATAAATGATCAAGCAACTGAATTTGTTCATTGTAACCTTTCACGTAAATGAGTTGTATAAACATTACTGGACTAAAGTCAGATGTTTCACCATCATCGAATTACAGTTATTAATAGCCACAAGAAAATACATGATGTCATAGCAATGTTTATAAAGCTGCACTTAAGGACTCTTTGAACCATTAGTTAATCTGTAGTTGCTTCAATATGTAAAGAAACTGATTAAAAAACAGACAACAAGGTTAGCTGTTCCCCACACTCAACCTGGTGTCCCCAAATGGGGTATGGGTGTATGAATAACATGCCAATGAGTCTTTTAGCTCTAATGCATGTGCATTAGCCTTTTCTCATGAACTCCTGGTGCTAATGCAATAGATAAAACAACACAAGATGATGTAATATGAAGAGATATGAATATTTACTTGTACATAAATTGCATAATGTCTTGAATAAGGCACACGTTGGTGATGTAAGTTATGTGACATAGGTAACATAGCTAAATTATTTTCAACCCAAGCCATAATATTTTTATTCCCCAACCTAACCCATCTTCAAGTTGCCTAAACCTAACCAAGGTGTTCAAATGCCTAAATGTAAAGACCACCTCACATGATAATGATGTTTTTGACCTTGTCAACATGACCATGTGATGTTTTTTATGTACCACTACACACATCATGACCGAAACAAGTGGTTATACTCATGGCTGGGGATTGGTGCTTTTGTTCTGCATTCCACTGTCTGCAAAAATATCTAATCTGACATCCCTATGTAGTAAAACGTAAGGAACCAATCCTGACAACTTGCATGGGTGGGGCTTAATGCTGTACAATTCAAACTTTCTAAACTTTCTGAAGCATCAACTTGTAGGTGACCATGTACGAGTAGCTCTTTCTTTCCTTCCCAGGAATCCATGTATGGCTGAATTTCTCCACAAAAACCTTAGAGCTTGCCACTGTGCATTGTGTAGTAGACTAGATTTAGAATGCCGTGAGTAGAGATGGAGTGAGACTGAAATAGCACGTTCATAGATCCCAGTTTGGTAAACCAAACTGCGACCTTGATCTTGTTGTGAGTACGACAGTGGGTGTCACATAGTGATAGTTACCTGATGCTGTTGTTTCAAATGTGTCTAAGTCCAAAAATTAAAAGGTCGTCAGTGTTAAATGTAGAGCAGGGCTGGAGAAAACTCTTTTGTTATTATTTAGATATTTAGGTATATTACTAAGACAGACCTCGACTCTTGGTGGGCAGCCATCTTTTGGATGACAAGCTTCAAACGCTGCTTCGCTTTTATGTTAATCTAAGTTTAAGAATCTAGTCTAAGTAAGAATGTATGTTGAAAATGTGGCTCGCCGGAAGCTAGCTGGGTAGATTTAAAGCTTAACACTTCTGCCTCTCTTTTTTCCTCAATGGTGGACTTTGAGCCTGACAACATATTATAAAAACGTCATTTTTTTTAAATTCAGTGTCGGTCTTTTTTTTTCCTCAAAAGACCAGAGGGGCTAACTCCTGTGACACAGAATACATTAAAAATATTTATGTCAGATATTCACACCCGCTCACAATAAAGATTTTGAGTCAAAAGTCAGCAACAACTCCTTAATTAGAAGGCAGTCCGTAGATCTATGGATTGTGAAACAGTGAAGGAGATGCAATCGCGCTGCAATCCCTTGTTGGAGAGGCCGCAGGGGAAAACAGTGTGCCTTGACTCTTTCTTCACCCCCACATTGGCTGACTCTCAAAAGTTTAACACGGAGTGCAGTTTTAAGCTGGAACAGGGAAAAAAGAAGTTCACATTGTTCATCCTCAGAAGTCCCAGTGGTGGCTTAAAGAGGAATAGAGATTTTACTCCTCTCACTTGCCTATGAATCTTATGTTGTCGATATACTGTTAGTCAACAGGCCTTCAGTGAAGCCCTCAGAACTCATGAGCACAGCTTGGCAAAAATTTGTCTTTAGCTAAACTCAGTTATCATTAGTATTTTACTAGTAGTGGAACAAGTATTTAGAAGTCTTATTTAAAAACAACATGTCATATATTCATATATACATATTTTCTAAAAGTATTGTCTTGCCAAATCGCAAATATTTCTGTGTGTCCTCTGTGCAATTGCTATCCAATATAGAAAAACATACCAAAGCAATAATGTAGTTCATTCTTTTTTCAATGTAAAGCATTTGGAGGAATGGTATTTTCAGTAGGGAAGTTGCTGTAATTTGGATTGTCTTTTAAATGAACAGATATGTGCTTGTTTTGATCCAGTTGTGAGTGTCCAGTTTGGAGGAATGTGTGCTTTCTGTGCATGAGA
This sequence comes from Mola mola, assembly GCA_001698575.1. Classification (NCBI taxonomy): domain Eukaryota; kingdom Metazoa; phylum Chordata; class Actinopteri; order Tetraodontiformes; family Molidae; genus Mola; species Mola mola. The sequence continues at coordinate 2,223,571 of KV751356.1, read as the reverse complement.
AACAATCCCACTTGCTGGTTCGTCAGTGCAATTTTTCAATTCTGGACCTCCTTTAATCTTTAGACCATATGTTTGACAGCCCCGTGGGGAAGTTTTATGTTTAAATGTTGCCTCAAAGTGTAGCTCATATACTGCGGTTGCATGTTGTGGAGCACTTTAAAATGCCTGCCACTGACTTTGAAGAGACTATTAAAGTTGATTTTAAAATAATTTTTTTCCCTATTGAACTAAATTGAACTAATCGTCAGTCATTGCGCTATAACAATGAAATTTATATTGACTAGGAAGAGAAAATAGTGCAAGATACCAGATGGCTTCCAGTCGTCTTAAAGTGGCTGAATAGTTTTGTGTCTGAATAGTTTAGGATTAGGCTCAGTGTCCTGCAGCCGTCAGTGACTTAAACTATTCAAACTTTGCCTAATTGAGGACATAAAATGAGTACGTAACAGTCCAGTTCTTCTGGTCTACACTTGCTTTGATTTTAACATTCAGCACCATGTAGTGCTTGTATCACCTCTCCTCTGCTATCTCCACAGGACGGTGTTGATGCGATTTAATGGAAACCATTGTTAATACCACAAAAGTGGCAGCTTGAACGCTCCTGCTTTAAGTCCCGTTTAAGACGGACTGGTGGGCATGGAGAGCTAGGACTAACTGAGCACCCGTTTAGTCAAATGGACATGTGGAAGCAGATCAGTGCAGTCAGAAAGAAGGAGTTGGAGAATGTGCTCAAACAGTGGTGTTTTGGTTTGTACCCTGCATGACAACAGGATGGCCTTTCTGAATGTTTTGCCCTCTCCTAGCTGGCATTCATCTTCAGTAATTGGCTATTTAAGAGGGAGATCATGTTTTTTCCGCAATATATATTCTGTCAGCCTTCCTGAATTATGCTGCCTGCCACTTTGTAAGATCTTTGACAGAAGAGCATAAAAGGTGTACACATTTAAATAGAAGAGCTAGGAATAAACAAGTAGCTCAGAGGCTGCGAAAGAGGCATTTCTGTGGTTCTCCAGAGGTAAAGGTGAATACTGTTTGACTGTGAGTCTCAAGGGGCACTAAGTAGGACATGCTGTGTGTGGTAACGGAGGATCAACTCCTCTCCAACAGCAGAGGCATGGGAAAGTGTAGCAGCCATACGCAGGCAGGGCAGGCACATGATAACGCCAACATGCAAATACATGACCTACTCGTTTACTTCCTTTCCACTCGTAGCTGGAAGCATCTTTTTTGAATCATAAATGAATCTGTTGCTTTCACGTTTGGGAGCAAAACATGAAGGGGAATTCCACCAGTTTTACACGTTACAGTTACAGGTCACTGTGGAAACAGTTGAATGACTTCTGTGGCTCTGGAGAATTCTGTGAAGTCTCTTATGAAGTCATTAGGATGTTTTGAGGGTTTTTATTTATTTTAGTTAATAATAGTAGGAGAAGTTAAAAGGCGTTGATAGTTAAAAGGAGAAGTCGAGAATTGAAAGGTGAAAAGGTGAATGAATTGACAGTTTATATCTTTCTCTTGAAAGTCACTCAATTTTAAGCAGGATCAACACTAAATTGCTGCAGTGCCAACAGACAGGCAAGGAGGATTTCCCATCAGTCACTGAGCCTCTAGCATCACAGTTGTGGACGACAATATAAAGAGATATAAATAATGAACTGCCGCAGCCCCAAACAGCGTGGGCTGCCGTTGCTGCCGGTTGCGTAACTCCATCACAATAGTCAGATCTCCCTCATTATTTCTCCCTAAGCTCTCAGTGGGTTAATCCCCCCCTGCGCTTGTCATCTCCTTCGTTTCGAGAAGCGACATCAGCTCTCATCCACCACAGTGCCTACGTCGCTTTGCTGCTGAGGCAGATCTCTGTGTCAGGGTCGGGGGGGGGGGAGGGCGGGGTGAGTGCCTTGTGCAACATGGGTGCCGACTGACTGGTTTATGTGTTTGATTTCAGCAAACCTTGTCTCGACTTGTTCAACTGGGTAACTGAATGAATGTCAGCTACATAAGGTTACGTAGGATGCGTATATATTATGCATAAAAACCTCCAGGATAAGTATGGAAATAAAGCCAAGGGGCCAGCTGAGGGTCACTTTGCGTGACTATAAAGGCATTTGCTACTGTACCCCCACAGCCTGTAATCTTCCCCCAGGCCTCAGCCCTCTCTGCGGGGAAGTAAGGAGGTTTAATTTATCATACTGTGGTATTACTGTCCTCGTGGCCTCACAAAAAAACATACCTAAACATAGCGAACACACACAAGATGAGCTGTCATGTTCAGCTCAGTCAAGTGTATCATGTACATACTGTGGATCTGTTGTAATTTTTGTGGCATTTTCTCTTTTTGTTTTGATGAATAGGATCCCAATTTGTGTAGATTTGTTACAAAGCAATTACTCATTATTTTGTATTTTGCCTCAGCATATAACAAATAGTGTGGAATAAATATACATACATTTTTTTGTCAGAAAAACCTTTGTTTTATGCAAGGTCTTCATCGTTATTGAGTTAAAAACACATGGGTGTTTAACTGTATGTATTTACTCCATGTTACCAGACACTTTGAGTGTAGTTAGTAGCTACATGAAGCAATTTATTTGCAATGTTTTGACTTGCCCTGTGCTGATGCATTGCATTTCCTTGTTGAACACTAACCACCGAATTCAATACTGAAGTAATTTTCAAAAAAGATGTGTTTTGTGGCATTCAAGTGCCTAAAAGACCGGGAAATAGGGCTTAGGTTTAAAATATCGGACTTCTCCTTTAATAATAAAATCAAAGTGTTTAGTCTCTTAGTATCATCCATCAGAATAAGTATTGTAGCATTGCTGGAATTCTTTCCCCAGTGTCACATTGCCCCTGGTTTTACAAAGAAACAGCTTCATCTTCAGGTGCTCTGCCTCCCTCTGATTATTGTTAACTAAACACATTAGTTCCTTTGCTTCAGGCTGATAGCAGAGTTCCTGTCTGTCTTGTGTGTGTTGAAAGTCCTGTTCGTCTTTGTTATTTTATCTCCCATGGTGTTATATAAGCCCTAGACAGCTGGTCCCACTTTTAATGCAAACACCCACACTCAAAGTAGTTCTGAGTGAAGGGAGGTCGCAAAAAAATCTGTGAAATCATGCCAGCTGCCTGAGGCTATGGCAGGGCATTAGCAGGACATTTTTCTATTTGGTGTTTTTCTTGCTATGATGTCAAGTTAGTATCATGTTTGTTTCTTTTTTTTTTTTTCTTTTAGCTTTGTCAAACAGAAATAGCATGGAAATCCCACTGACCAGTCCAATCCAGCTGTTGTATTTTAGTGTGTGTTAAGTCCCTGGCTGTACCATTTAAAACCGGCTTGTTTTCCATCTGAATAATTTAAACTCCACCTCACGTGGACCATTCTCACATTTACCTTTGCACAGTACTGTGTGCTTTTACTGACTTGGCTGGATAAATAAGATTGCCAGTCTTCAGTTTTTTACTGTTTGCTTGTTTGATTTAAATTAGATTACATTATAATCTAATTCCAATAATTCAGGGGTAATCTACTATTAATTCAAATTCAAATTTATAATTTATATTTTAATATCTTTTTTTTACTTAACTAAACTGAAGTTAGATGAGAGCACTTATAGAACTTCCAAGCAACAAGTGAGTTAACAACCCAATAGCCTGTGTCCACAGAGGAGAAATTTCACTCAACCATTAGCTTTAAAGCGAATTAAGCTATGTCTCTTCAGCCAGCCACATCCTTGCCTACATTTAGCCGGTAAGGCTTGAGGACGGGACGGCTCTAAGTGTTGCATGTGGTCAGTCGGCACAGCTAAGGCAACGACAGCTGTTATTGCAGCAAACGCCTTCTGACTTTGTGCAGCCACATTTCATTTCTACATTTATTATTAAAAATAAATAACATTGCAGGAATTAATGTGTGCAGACGACTTGAAGTTTTTAAAGACTCTGATTTTAGAAACAAATCCCTTTTATATGTAATGATAAGCAGCCTATTTTGGTTAATGCATAGCTGAGACCAGGGAAAACTCAGACACTGCAAGTCTAATATAGCTAATTAGTGTCCTGATAATGACTGGTTTATAGTTAGCACACTTTGAAGGAGAATTTCAAAAATGTTGAAATTTGTTAGGGGAAAACAGTGGTAGTTGTTCTACACTATTATGTCACTGTGTGTGCATGTAAGAATTATTAATGGCGTGATCACATTTAGGGTGCGGTCACGGTGCAAACTTATCTGTTCCTGATAAATCATATGAGTTGCTGTCACCATGTTGCTGAGGGTTGGGAAACTCTGGTTTAATAAATCTGGATTCATTTTTATGTGTTTATGTATTTGTTTTAAGTGGTTTCACTTTCAAGTGTTTAATCACTCAATAAACAAACAACAGGAGGATCCATAAAAACCAAATTGATAAGCACAGCACATGAATAATTGATTTCCATTCTCCAACTGCAATCTCATTGAACTATAAACACAGAGGGGTTTGGCCCTCACAGGAATAAGATTCATGCAATTTAATTGGTTCAAAGAAGGGACAGGGTTTACAGTGTACCCAGTTCATATATACACCTTCATTCACAAGTATTATGAAGTGGCAGAGCACAAGACAATTGTACAATGGCTTGTCAGTAGAACAACACAGATACATTATCAGTTCGAACTTATCAAATGTATCAGACGACAATGTTCTCTGAAATCATTTGTCTCTAATCCAGTGTTTCTCAGTCCTGGTCCTGGGATGCCCTGCCCTGATTGATAACTGGTTCTGTATGATGAGCAGCTGATCATTTGAATCTAGTGTGCTGATGCAGGGCACATCAGTGAGATATAAGGTGATTAAACTGCATCACTGAGGGTTCATACTTACAATCCAAGGCTACATTTACACATCTACACCCTTATAAAAAACAATAAAGCCGTGCCTTCAGATGATCCTCTTGCACGTGTATCCTGATCAATAACAACTAGAAATACGGCTAATGCTGGATTTTGTTAGCCTTGAATAACTTATCTGAATGCATGGTTATATATGACATGAACAAAGTAAATGGCAATTGTCTACCGATCAACAGTTGTTTATAGTCTCATACAAAAACACTTATTCTATTATCATTTGCTCCCCACTGCTGGGGTTAACATGGTCCAACTACACTGCAAAGACACCTGCAAAGACACCTCCTGCTGTCTGAAACAGCTACCTGGCAGCTTGCTGTTTATTCTAAACTCAATGTTTGGCACTGTTGCTGCTTTTTTGTTGTGTCTGCCTGAGTTTTGGCTGAGCTGAAGTCCCAGCCCTGATAGTCATGGCTCACCAATGGAAATACACATACTGTATGCTAATGGGCTTGTGAAGGAACCAGCTCCACAGGATATCCATAATATCAGTTTACATGGCGAAAGTAGCGTTTTCAAATTATATCACTCTGGTTTTAAAAGTTTGTTTTTTCAGGCCCCAAAAATGCCATTATCTTGTCAAAGCAGGGCCAAAATGCAACAATATATAATTGTTTCTGCATAAACAGCCTCTTAAAGACCAAGTGCAGGACCTGATCTGCAGTGACAAGAAGATGGCTTCACACGATCACATAAAAAATCAGCATGGCAAAGTTGAGTGGTAAACATCATCAGGACACAATTCTAGAGTAAGAGTAAAGAGTATTTGTGTGCTTTGTCTGCAACATAGAGATTTCTGTAATTTATTGAATTGTTTCTGCATAAACAGCCTCTTAAAGACCAAGTGCAGGACCTGATCTGCAGTGACAAGAAGATGGCTTCACACGATCACATAAAAAATCAGCATGGCAAAGTTGAGTGGTAAACATCATCAGGACACAATTCTAGAGTAAGAGTAAAGAGTATTTGTGTGCTTTGTCTGCAACATAGAGATTTCTGTAATTTATTGAAAAAAAAAAAAAAAAGATTGATCCATACATGAGAAATTTATATTTAAAGGTGCTCTT
>KV751356.1:2196972-2217421 GCA_001698575.1 Mola mola | reverse complement strand
ATTAAAATATGATATCATATAAAATATTTAATTTTTTTAGGGAATATTTTTTCATCAAACATTTTGATGAACTGCAGGTTTAGATTTTAGGAGCGTTACTATTTTGACACATAGATAGTGATGGACTTCCTCCGATATCACAGCATATTGCGCTTAAAAAGTCGTAATTATGTAAGTTTGATTTGTAATAAATTTTCAAAATTGGGCTCAGGTGTGATAAGTGTCTTAATGTTAACATTTGAGACTTTATCCCCTGTAAAGAGAGAACTGGCAGGTAAACTTAAACCTAGAGTTTTATTTTAAAGTATGCATTTTGTGTTTTCACGGCTCGAGTACTAACGTGCTTTGAAAACTACAGTAACAGTAACAGTGCCCCCCCAAAAGTCTTGAGCTAAGCTGGGGGATCATATTGCCTCCCTGAGCTTGGCACTATTCCACATTGTGGGTCATGGGGTGATTATCTCTTCCTGTCAGGAATGCTGAGAATTTCCTGCGTTTTCTCCCTCTTCCGGCCCTGCGAGTGGCTGCGCTTGAACATGTGACTGAGAGCCTTGGCCCGGCTGGCTTTGATTGACTGGAGAGCCTTCAGCAGTATCGATGTTACCTAACGTTCAGTGGGAGCCCTTGCTTTAGAGGGCTGTTTTCACAGCTCTCACATCAAGAGACTGATTGAATGAAGTGCATTCAGTGTGCAAATAAAGTGCACCTGCTCTGAAAGGGCTACAGCTTTGGTGTAAAAATCTCTCTCTTCGGGGAGCTTTTGTTTGATTAAACCACTTGTCTGCATCACCCTTTACCCAGTGAGGTGTATCCTTTAGTTCTGCAGACTGCAGCTAATGGTTTGCAGAGAGAGTGTTTTTTGGCCATTTTGTCTTGTTGTTGTAGTCCAGTTCAGCTCTTTTGTGTTCACGATAGCAAATCCTACACTTAAACCGTTATTCTCAGGGCGGACGAAAGTGACGTTACTCTGCGAGCCGAGCTGACTCCAAGCACATTCCTGAGCAAGGGCATTGAACAAAAAATATTCTGTGCGCCTCAGATGTGTCAGTCTGCATAGTATGGTGTTTGTCAATCACTGCACATGTGGTTCTTTGCCCAAACATGTGAACATATGCTGCGTGTGTGTGTGTGCTCGGCCTCCAGCAGTAGTCAACTCTCAGCTATGTTGTTTGTGTCAAAGGGAGAAAGGAAAGCTCTGTTTGTGTAGGGTGTTGGTGGTGTATGAGGGGGTGGAGTAAGAATCAGACCCAAGTATAGGCTGTCTCGCCACAGTAACTCTCCCCACCCATTCTATGCCCTTCTCTCCCCTTCCAGCTCCCACTCCTTTCTCTCACTCTCTAGCACTCCCACCTGTGTTTTTTCAGGGCAGCAGACCAGGGCGGGAAAATGTAGCTAGTCTCAAAATGGAGGAAGAAAGACAGAAGACAGATGAATGCCTTTGAGGCCAACTTTAGGGAGCGTGAGGGAGGATGGAAAACGTACCGAGTACTGTCCAATCACTTAGACGGCAACATTTTTCTTCTGGTTTTAGTTAGCCAGGTTCTAACTGTACTGCTAATTTCTGCTGCCACACCCAATGAATGCCATGAAAGTGTATTCAAGTTTGTCTGTGGAGCTCACAGCTTTAGGAGGGGGAATTTCACAAACTTTATTAAATCAGTGTCACACTTGCTGATTTTTAAATGTTATTTTTGGTACCACATTTTAATAAGCAACCCCTCAGAGGGGCCTTTTAGTCTGAAAGGTTTGAAAATCCTCTAATTTTTTGTTACTACTGGGCTCAGTCACTAGCACCTCTGAACTCAACAAGCTTATACAGTGCACCAGCATTGGGCAAGCCAAAACATTAGACACTTCTTTTCCCCCCAGGTTTTTTCACCTATAACTACACTCAAAATACTATTGCAAGTGTATGTAAACATTGAATAGATATCTACAGTAAAACACCTGTATGTTTTTGAATCAATAACTGTAAAGAAATTGAATACAAGTGTTTGTAGATTCATTTTAATGTACTGTCTGATTATGTAGCAGATTACAACAGTAAATTACAACATTTATAAAAAAAATACAAAAGTTGTTTGTAATTCATAAATCACTGGAAAAACTGAAAAAACTGGCATCTCAGACTTGCAAGGCTCTTTGCCAGTTCTAGAAACAAATTTTGATCAGACCACAAATAAATCAGTTCAGAACCTGAAAAGTTGTTCTCAGCTGGAACCAAACAATTGTCATTTTTCTTCGTGAACTCTGACTTTATCAGTGGGCGTGCCATATTCTAAGCTATATAATGTTACATAAAACTTTTTACATAACACTCACCTTATACGTAATTGTCATCTTCTTCGTTTTATCGCGAGTTTTACCATGAGTTGAAAAGTTGCAGATAACTTATGCGATCTGAAATTCTGCCCCATTGTGTTTACATCGCCTCCATCATCAGTGGAGTGTGATGGAACTTTGGTTCTGCTCTGCCAGAAAGAACCACGGTTCTGAGACTCAAGAATGGAACCACAGCAAGAACCAGAACCAGCAGTATGTAGGTATCTACTCCACGATACGAGACACTTGCAATGACATTTTGAACGTAGTTAGTAAAGACAAAAGCTCTATACTGAATGACACAGTATATCTATGCAGAAGGACACGTGCATCTACTCATGCAGGGGAGTGTACTGCTAGTGGCGTGCAGAGTGATATACTGTAAGCATTAATGGGGTCCTCCCCAGCTGTTGGCAAGCCTCGCGTTCATGTGCGTATGCATGCTTCCCTCTCTGCGTAATAAGCGGAAAAAAGATCATGAAACTGCTCAAAAAAAAAGTAAAAACATTATCTTGAGAAACTGGGTTCTAATTACTAGGAAGAAACATTGCCGTTGAGTTTTTCAAATTTATTTTTTAGTGCTTTGAGCCCCACAAGCGATGCGCCATCTAATTCCATTATATTCACGAGAAGGCAAATACCTCTACAGCTCCAAAATGTGGAACATTAAAACAGTGTACATGGATGAATAGCACAGGTAAGGGATAAAATATGTGTTTTTGCATTAGGATAAACAGGTCTTTAACCTATGACCAGCAAAGGTCAGATGTCAATTAAACTGCTTCTCTGACATACAGAAAACAAGAAAAACTTTTTGGTTATTCATTTCGTTAAACTTTGATTTAAGTGTGTTAAATCTGTGAAAAATGTTGCAGCTCTTAAATCTTGTAAAAGTTGGCTAATTACAAAAATTGGAGCGCTGCACAAACAATAATGCCGCGATATAAAGTTTGGCAGATGTGATATAATTCTACCACCCAAACTTATTTTGTGTTTTTGTGTATGATTTATAACTTTGCTCAGATGGCGTTAATGCTTTGACATTGTTTTGCCTTTTCTCTGATTAGATGAATCAACAACGAGCCAACGGTAAACATACCAATTTTACTCTCTAGGTCTGCAGAGGGAGTGATAGATACGTAGTGTTAATTTCCTGTCGGGGTACTTTTGTCACTTTTATGTTCCAGCAGCCAGCACATTAAGTCTATGTGGGCAGGACATATTCTTCAGTCTCCCCACCAGTAAAGGTAACACAGAATGTTGCTTCCCTGCTCGGACCATATAGCTGTGTTGTTTGTTTTTTTTTACCAAGTGTTGTTTCTCAGCAACATCTATCAGTGAAGATCCTTAGTGAGATTTTAGACTACAGAGACAGAGGAAAACAAAGAGGATGAACTGCCCACAGCCTGTCAGATCCAGTTGGAGCAAACCCGAAGATAGTTCCAGGCGTCAATCTCAAGCTTCTCAGAACAAGAGCAGGCTGCAAACAGCCTCGGCATGCATGGCTAAATGGGCTGCCTCTGTCACATGGCTTTATGAACACATTAAGAGACGGCAGTAGCAAACAGGGACATTATGCGATGGCCGCTCCGAGGCATGAAAATGACGATCCTGGAGTCAGCCCGCGAACACATCAAAGTCCTGGACAGATTTATGATTCCCCTGCCTGAAAATTACCTTGAAAGTAATTAAACTGGCAGGATTTCCACTTCAAGAACACCTTGGGGTAATTGCGCTGTCAGATTTAAGTCCTTTGTATGGGTGCTGCCCAAATTTCTATTTTTATCCACCTGTCCTCACTAACAGAAAATATAAAAATCACAATCTGCAATAGCAAATTTATGGAGGCCTACAGAGTATTGGGGCCCATTTGTTTCTCCTCTGTCATTGTGAAAGTAGGCCGTGGGCTTCAGGGACAAGATGGAACCGGGAACATATATTTGTAGTATATGGTTCTCCCCTGGATCGGCAGCACTCGGCCACTGATCCACCTAATGTGCAAATGATGAACCCAGGTTTCATTATTGCTAGGAAAACACTAGAAATGGTTTCATATAGAAATAGAATCTGCCAAAGGTGGACATTGAGGTTAAGTCTGTAGCTCACTGTCAGTGTCTGTTTAATATATTATTCTTGTATTTTCCGCTGCTTTCTTCATATATGTTATGAATCTATCTATCTTGCTCTCTTCTTTCTTGATGTTAATTAACCAGACTGCTTTCCCAGAGGGCACTCTGATGAGGGCTATTTTTGTCCCCATGCTCCCTATTGCATGAACTAATGCCTCATGTTGTATAACATACATCTCACTGCCTTTTTTTTCTTTCTTTTTTTTTTTTTTTTTTTACCATGATAATGAATTATTGCATGTAAGACACAGTCTTTCTGCAACTGCAAGCATCACTTTTGTCTTTTTCTCATTGAGGACATTTTAAAACAATAGATGAAGGCTTTTAAACACCTGTCACCTGCTCTCAACAGGTAACATTGCTGTGAAATGGCTCAAAAGTAGCACTTGATTCAAAGTCAAAAGGGGCCATTTTCTTCTTCAAAATAAACAGCAGCAGTTTAAACTATACATATTCATATACTTGTGCAACTTTAAAATTTATACATACACTGTGGAAAAGTAATTGTTTTAACTTTAAAAAGATTTTTTGACTGTTTTTACAGTATAACTTTTTGCTTTATAGTTCAGCAATAATAATCTTTAAAAATGCTGTATTATTTCCATGAGCAGGATAAAAGTGATAGATTTGGTGGCTCTTGTATGATCATAATAGATTAGGGGACTTTTGTAAACTACCTAATAGTTACAACGTTTTTTAAAATTGAGTATATTTTATTGATTATGTTTACTTATATCAGTCAATTTTCTGTCCGTCTTTATGTCTAAATATGATACCGTAGTTACCTTAGCTTAGCCCAAAAACTGTGAAAAGGGAAAAATGAGCAGCATGTATAACAGCAATAACACCCGTCTACTGACACACAAATATCAAGAACACATTGTGTCTTGTTACATCAGGCAAAATGAAAGATTGAAACAAGTCATCAGTTCATAGATGCATAGTTATGTTATTTTTATTTCCAACAGGTAAGAACAGAAGAACAGAAAAACAAACAATAACATGTATATAAAAAAGAGCAATATGCTCAGTAAACAAACTCTTACATACAATTCACCCATGTTTGAAAAGGATTAGGGAGAAGTATGAGTTTATTTAATCCTACATCTTGTCCAATATTCAATGATAAGTGTTTATCTATATATTAGCCTCCTTCTGAAAATATAACTTGCATTGATGTCTCCATGGATTTCATATTGATCGCTCCAGTCAAACAGCTGCCAAATGCCAATCCAAACGTCTGAAATCAACTCCGGACCTTTTATCTGCTTTATTTACATTGAAGTAATGAGGGAACGGACCACACCTGGCCACGCAATTGCTTGACGGTCAATTGTCCAAATACTTTTGAGCCTCTGAAAATAGCGTCACTATTTAGACACATATACTACCAATCACTAATTAAGTATCTTTATTATATAACAAAATTTCATATACATTCCAGTATGCGTATCAATGTCTGGGACCTGAATTCACTGTGTGTTATTATAAGGCTAACTGTTTATCCCCGTTTCTTGTGTAAGTTCAGCTCACCAGGTTGGTGGTGGGTAATTATATAAGTAAGTCAAACTATTTGAAACATTGTCAATGTAGAACTTAGCGTGAATTTAAAAGATCTCAACATTTCCTCCTCCGCTGGCTGGCGTGGGCAAAGCAGTCTAACTTTGCATTCTCTCTCATCTCTTCCAGTCTCCCAGTCCAACAGCAGCCTAAAGAAGCATCGGAGCAGGAGTATTTTCAGCCCCTTCTTCTGCTGCTTCCGAAACTACAATGACTATCACGTGGAGCCACCAACTGCCAACAACAAGACACTTTCTCTGCCTACGACGCCGGAGGAGAATGGCAGTCCTCCCAAGGTAAAAACTTTTTTTGATATTATAACATGCAGTACATAACCACAGTCCAAATTACACACAGTTTTCAACCATGTGACCCCCCCCCCACCCAAAAAAAACAACAACATTTATTTACTATGTGACAGAAATATTAGTTTGTCTCGAGAGATCCAGTAACGAGTAACATTTGTTTGTTTTTGGTCGCAAAAAGCTTGTGAAGGTTTGCCTTTTCCTACGGAGAGCTGAGGCTGAGGCTCTGCATGTGCCTCACTGAGCTCCCTCCACAAATTTTTCCAGCTGCTTCAAACCCGCTGAACCCAGAGGTTGTTTACCATCCACTGCTTGAAAATACGGGCTCGCTTCCCATCTTGCATTCTTCGATATCTGCCTACGCACACAACCGTGCACACAAAACAACACACACGCTGACAGACTCAGATCCCCCCCCCCCAACGCACACACACACACACACACTCTTGCACACGCGAGAAAACGCTTGCACAACTCTCACCATAAACCTGTGGCAACACATGTACGCACACACACACACACACACACACACACATATACTGCTGCTACTTTAATCCTCATAAAGTGGGCCTTGTGTGTGTCAGGTGTGATGGATTGCCTGGCACCCATGCCTCCCCCTGTCCTCACACACACTCTGACCAGTGTAGTAAGGATGTGTGAAGAGAAGGTTCTGACAGTGGAAAAAGCGCCAAACCCCGGCCCCCCCCCCAACACCCTTCCCTCTGTGCTCCACCAAGAAAACACAGCATTCGGCTGCCAAGGCAGGTACATGGGTGCTATAAATGGAACAAAAATAATATCTCGTTTCCAGTCCTGTTTACCCACAAATGTCTCCCATTCGGACACTATGCAGGTGGTCAATGCTGACCCGCTCCAGACCCCCTTCCTCAACAAATGAGTTCCCAGTAATTTAGAGTGAACCTAGTAACCCTCACCATAAAAAGCCTTGTTGTAGTGCTGATTTTTGGAGCTGGGTCCATACCACGGTCCCTCCCAGCAGTGCACTGTTGCTGGATTTCTGGCCAGCTGTATTTGTTCCTATGGCAGCTCTGTTTGCTCTCAAGGGAGTTTTTCTCACTTTCTGTCCTGCAGTGTGCTATACGTCACCCCTTTCCCCCCTTTCTATCCCCATGCATTTGGTAATTAGACTATTGATGTTGTTGATTTTCGTTTTTCCTTCTGCTTTTCTTGCCTCTTTTTCTGTTTATTCCCTACCAACCCTCCCTTTCATTATTTTTTCTCTTTCTCGCTCTGTTTGCGTACCCCAGTGTGACCAGGTCCAGGTCATCCCCATCCCCAGTGTATGTATTATTATCTATCTTATTTTTTTCCCCGCTTTGCTTGCTGTGCTTCATCATTCTTGCTGCATGTGTACGTTGACACAAAGGTGATGTTTTTTTGCCCTTGAATGAAAAACTGGATGCTTCAATCATCAACAATTTGATATACTCACTCTCCACTCATACAGTTGATAGAAAGAGGTTATCAAGCCTGTTATCATTTGATAACAGGCTTTTGTCCTTGTGTGCCTTTCTCTCTCCGTTTCTGTCGTTACTGTAGTTGGAACATGAGGTTGACTTCCCAACAAGTGGAGTTTGGATCGATGAATCAATGACCCAACCCTCACAACTCTGGCTTAAATGAGAACACCTGTGTTTTTGAACATAAAACCCACTTCTTGGTCTTTTAGGCTCCAAAATTTCACAAGATACAGTATGCAGCTAGGGCCATTCTGAGCAGGTCAAAAAATACCAGAATTCTCCTTTTTCTCCTAAATTAATTATTTGTGTGTATTGAGAAGGATTATATCATCCTCGCTCAGTTGTCAATGGACTGTTAGTCCATTGGGGGGGGGGCTTTGTTTCAGTGACCTACACTTCAGTTGACAGTCACCAGAAGGGGGCATTCTTTTGATCTCCCTTTTGTTTGTACTGAAACTGTAATTAATTAATTCAATTAACTATTTTGGACTCTATGCGGTCCTGTGGTTCACTGTCATTTAGGATGTTCACACTCACAGCATCCCATATCGCATCCAAGCTTTAAACTACACCACACGGCAGACAACTCCCCTTCAATGGAAGGAAGTGCATACTGCGATGAGGTCTGCTCTTGTATGTTACCAGCCGGGGAACGGGCTGGTAACATACAACATTATTACAACATTATAACATTATTACAGGCATTTGTAATCGGACCAAAAGTCATTTTTTAGATGTCGATTAGATGTTGATTTTAGATGTTGATTACAAAACGAAAGTGAACGATTCATATGTCTGTCAGTAGTATTTGTCATGGCCTTCATTAGCAGATGAAGGCAGCTCAGCTGTCATAAGAGTGAATAAGAAGTATTCAATCTTCAAGAAGTTTGTATTTGTTGAATTGCATTATTGATAAATATGATTACACTAATTGCTACTCATTTCTAATAACTTTATGACTTAATATAATGAATAAAAATCATGTGATATGGAATTGGCCATTATGAAAACAGCTTCCTTGAACAGTTGCTTCGCATAATTGTATGATTCAGCCTATATAATCTCCAAAAGATATGTGAGAATACTAATAGAACAATATAGTATATAGTATATATAGTACAATATGACTTTAATAAGTTATTAAAATGATATTTTTCCAGAAGAAAATAACACAAACACCAACTGACACAATGATAAATACTTATTATTGACTCTCATAATTTTTATGAAATTTTTGAAATATTGTAGTACTTTATGCTGCTTTATTAGCACACATTTCTTACATTTCTTGGCCTACAAT
This sequence comes from Mola mola, assembly GCA_001698575.1. NCBI lineage: Eukaryota > Metazoa > Chordata > Actinopteri > Tetraodontiformes > Molidae > Mola > Mola mola. The sequence continues at coordinate 2,208,324 of KV751356.1, read as the reverse complement.
TTTTTGGTTCTCAGCAAACAGTTTGGGGTAGCGCCCCCTGGCTGTGGCATCAAATCAAGTGCAGCTTCCTGCTGGAAATGTCAAGGCCTCACTAAGTCTTTCTTTTATTTGCTCAACCTGCATGTGTAAATCATGTTCATGACAGGATGTCTTTCAGTGTCCTTGCTGACAGGGAGTCTTGATAGATAAATAGGGCGAGCCATGCCAAAAGACACACCAAATACAAATACATGCAGGAAATGGCTGGCATACTGAACAGGAGCACAGGATTGACAGAGTCCTTGCTCCTCACCTCTATGGAGATTTTTGCATGTGTGCGTGAGAATACATGGATGTGTACACCATCTGCACGTCTGTAACCCCAGGCCTGCTTGGCTGAGGATGTAAGTGTTCTTCCTTTTTTTTCCCTCTGACCCTGAAGCAGCACAGTCACAAAGCTCAGTCAACATGAGGTAACACAGAAAATGTCAGGAGGGACTCTTTCAGAGAAACCACACATACAACATCAACAACAACAACAATAAATTCGTGCTAAAATCACATGCTAGACAGATGGTTTTGATTTGGGATTAACTGTAATGACTGTTTTTTCCTGTCAGTCCACAAAATGATTAATCAATATCCTCTAAAGACAACGACAAACATCACAGATCAGTATCATTAACCTGTCCTATCTTTTGTATTCACGTCTTTACAGAAGCTAAGCTAAGCCAGCCAAGTCATGACCTCCAACACTCTTATTGAGCCATTATCACATTTTCAGTATGAGAGTGTGTGGGAGTGTGTGTGTTTTGTTCCTACTAGTAAACTTCATTTAAAAGAGTATGTATTGTCTCTGCAGCCACCAGCCAAATTCCTCCTGCCAGAGGTCAGCATCGCAGACTACGGGAAGAACTGTGTAGTGATCGACCTGGATGAAACTCTTGTGCACAGCTCCTTCAAGGTAATTTACCACTCCATGCCCTTCTGTAACACAAAGATTACACATAAAAGTAAACAGACTCCCTGTTTCATTCTGTTGCTTGTGCGTTGCTTTTATTCTGCAGCCTTACAGGGATAATAAGATTATACGGAACTAAATTGTGAAGATGCGGTCCTTTGCTGTGAATATGGGTGCCAAGGTATGAACACAGTTAGCACGAGGTGGCATTGGGTTTTTTCAGCGTCCCTGAAGCACAAATTATCACAGGAAAGTGTCTCCCTGAGGGTATGCTAGCTCTAAACACCAGTAATAGTGAGAGAAAGCAAAAAGGTGGTCTGTTATAATTACAAAGCTGCTAGAATTCCAGCCTATACAGCTTCAGTTTACATGTATGTACCTCATCAGTATCATCAGTGATTATCAGGAGCAACTATCTGTACAGTATTATCTCCGTCCTGATAAAACCACGTGAAGCGTCACCTAAATGTCTCCAACTCCAAGTCTGCATGAGAAAACATCATAACAACACAATAGTGCCTGGAAGCAAAGTTGTAATACCAAGGTCCTGCCCATACACCCATGCAACTGATCACGAGCAGAGCTCAACTGTCAATCATGACATTTCACCCTGTTTTATAGAAACAAAAAAGTATTTAAAGCCAGTCAGAAAAATTAACATTTGAACATACATCTGGTGATAAGAACTATCTAAATTGACAAAACCTATCTTTGAAAAAATGTTTTTAAGGGGTACTTTGAGTTTTTAGGTTGACCTCCCTAGTCCTCCCTAGAATAATGGAAGAGGAGGGGTTTATGACCCTTTCTGGAGCCAGACACCAGGGGGTGATTGGGATGCTTTGGTTTCACTTTTGGGGAGCTGTGATGTCATCCATCTTTGCATAGAGTTTATAGTAGGGGGTGTGCGGTACACTGGAGTCATAGTCATCACTGGTGTTACAGTGCACCACAACATGGTCTGTGTAATTCCTTCATCATCATTATAGAATTAGAATAACAATTGTAGAATATTAAAAACAAGGCATTTAATTTTCTTCAAAGGTTTAGTTGTGGTCTTAATACTGATCCTTAAACAGTATATATACTAGCAAATTTTAAGTAGGACATATTTGCTCAATGAGCCTATAAACTACGTTACAGACCGGATAGGAGAGCGCAGTGAAGGACAGTAGGCTTGGTGATGACAGTTCATCCTGAGTGTCACATAATTGGCACAACCACATGTGACAGAAACCAACCCAATTGAGCAATACTGGACCAGTATTGTGGACCAGTAGCTTCCACAGAGCCACACTGCTAGCATGGCTAACATTTTTGAAGCCATGATTTTCTCTTGAGCCAAAAGAGAAAATAATGCTTTGTCAGATAGTGGATGGTGCTCTAGATGCTCTAGAGGGTATTGATCATGTTTTTAATTCAAACTAATGATATGTCACATTTTTACCATATCATGCTTACGACCTGCCAAAGTTCACCATAAATCTCATCAGGCCGTAGAATATGATGGTGTTTATCTTGTTGAGTGACTATATTAAATAAAATAGCAGACAAACAATGGCAGTTATTCACATTCTTTCTAGGTGATTAAAATTCACAATCGAAGATTCCTTCCACTGACACACTTGGCACACCTAGTGACCCACTTCGGCACGGCTGATCTTATTACGTCTGTGTGTTCTGTATCTTTGCCCGTGTGCCGTCTGTCACAGCGTAGCTCGAAGCTTGAGAGCTGCACAACTATACAGCTCAGGTTGAAGCTGCTTTGTGTTCTATTCAACAGGGAAAGGAAACTACTATTTGATTAAGTGTCAAGAAAACAATCTGTCACAATCTGCTCTGTCTGTGCGCATGCTCCTACCGGGGGGCCACGGTGAATACATCCAATTTTTGCTCCTGCACAACCCAGATATCGACTGGACCACCTGCTCCATCAGAGAGTGGAGCCCAACCTGCCAGCAGACCTGCCTTAGCTCACCGTCTTCATTGGCACCCCGGCCCCTGTTCTTGCTCCAGACCTCACTGGGGTTCCAGCCGTTTATCACGACTTGAACGAAGTCTTTAACAAGACCAAATCCTCCTCCCTGCCGCCACACCGCCCTTACGACTGTGCTATTGACTTCCTCCTTGGTACGTCCCCTCCAAGGGACGCCTGTACTTTCTCTCTACCCCCCGAAAGAGAGGCGATGGACCAATATATCAAAGACTCCTTGGCGGTGGGGATCATCCGTCCCTCCTCTTCGCCTGCGGGAGCGGGGGCCTTCTTTGTGGAAAAGAAAGACAAGAAGACCTTATGCCCTTGCATAGACTATCGGGGACTAAACAATATCACAGTGAAGAATCGCTAGCCCCTCCCGCTTCTTTCCACGGCCTTTGAGCTGATCCAGAGGGCAACTGTATTCTCTAAGCGCGACCTGAGGAATGCTTACTATCTGGTCCGCATCCGGGAGGGGGATGAGTGGAAGACCGCTTTTAACACACCTACCGGGCATTATGAGTACTTAGTGATGCCCTTTGGGTTGACCAACGCCCCCGCTGTCTTCCAGGCCCTGGTTAACGACATACTCCGAGACACGCTCAATCAGTTTGTCTTCGTCTACCTCGATGATATTCTCATTTTTTCCAGGAATAAAAAAGACCATGTCACCCATGTGAGATCTGTTCTCCGCCGCCTCCTGGATAATAACCTCTTCGTCAAGGCAGAGAAATGTGAGTTCCATGTTTCCTCAGTTTTCTTCCTGGGCTACATTATAGCCAAAGACTCTTTAAAGATGGACCCTGCTAAGGTCTCCGCATTAGCTTCGTGGCCAGTCCCAGAGACACGCAAACAACTACAACGGTTCCTGGTTTTCGACAATTTTTATCAGCACTTCATCAGGGGATTCAGCTTGGTTGCCGCCCCCCCCCTCTGCTCTCACCTCATTGAAGACCGCCTTTCATTGGTCCGATGCAGCCCAGGGAGCCTTTGACACCCTCAAGTCATGTTTTTCCACGGTTCCTATACTCCAGGTCCCCGATCCAGACCGTCAGTTCGTCGTAGAAGTGGATGTATCCAGCGTGGGAGTAGGGGCTATCCTGTCCCAGCGTGCGGCCATCGACCAGAAGCTCCATCCCTGCGCTTTCTTCTCTCGTCGCCTCACCCCAGCAGAGAGAAATTACGACATTGGCAACAAGGAGCTTCTGGCGGTGAAACTGGCCCTGGAGGAGTGGCGCCACTGGCTGGAAGGCGCCAAAGTGCCTTTTCTGGTATGGACTCATCATCGTAATCTGGAGTACATTCGCTCAGCCAAAAGACTGAACTCCAGACAAGCCTGCTGGTCACTATTCTTTGACAGATTTAATTTCACCCTGTCCTACCGGCCTGGTTCCCGCAATGCCAAGCCCGTTGCTCTTTCCCGTCATTTTCCGGATAGCCCTGATGAAAAATCTGAACCCTCCACCATCGTCCCAGCCCCCTGCTTCATTGCTTCCGTCACCTGGGAGATCCTGGAGAGGGTACGGGCGGTGACTGAAAACCAGCCTGGCCCTAGTTCCTGCCCGTCTGATCGTCTGTTTGTCCCTGCTCCCCTTCGCTCTGATGTACTCCAGTGGGGGCATGCTTCTCGACTCTCCTGTCACCCTGGCATTCAGCAGACCTGCAGTGTCTTGCAGCAACGCTTCTGGTGGCCATCTATGAAGGAGGATGTCCGGGAGTACGTCAATGCATGTCCGGTTTGCAACCAGAACAAGACCCCTCGTTGTCCTCCAGCTGGCCTTTTGCACCCCTTACCTGTTCCTCTTCAACCATGGTCCCACATTTCCCTGGACTTTATTACCGGTCTTACCCCCACTGCCGGTCTTACCCCCCCTACCGGTCTTACTCACACTGCCATCCTCACGGTGGTAGATCAGTTCAGCAAGATGGCACACTTCATCCCCCTTCCCAAACTTCCATAAGCCAAAGGAACAGCAGAACTGGTCCTACAACATGTGTTCCGGCTCCATGGTTTGCCCACCGACATTGTGTCCGACCGGGGTCCCCAGTTCACATCCATTTTTTGGAAGGAGTTCTGTAGCCTGCTGGGAGCCTCAGTCAACCTGCCCTCTGGTTTTCATCCCCAGTCCAATGGGCAGTCGGAGAGAAAGAACCAGGACCTGGAAACTACACTTCGCTGTCTGTCAGCCCACAACCCTGCTTCCTGGTCTGAACAGATCTTTCGGGCAGAATATGCTCATAACACCCTCACTTCCTCTTCTACTGGACTTTGCCCCTTTCAGTGCACCTATGGGTATCAACCCCCACTCTTTGCCCACCAGGAGAAGGAGGCAACCTGCCCTTCTGTTCAGACCTTCATCCGCCGCTGCCAGCGCACCTGGGACCAGGCCCACTTTGCCCTCCTCAAGTCTGCCGACCGCTATACTGCCAATGCCAACAAGCGTCGCAAGCCCTCTCCCGCCTACCGGGGTGGCCCAAAGTGTCTCACTCTCCACCCGTGATCTGCCCCTTAGGATGGAAAGTCGTAAGCTAGCCTCCAGGTTCATCCGGCCCTTCACCATCGCCAAGATCATTAACCCAGAGGCGGTCCGTCTGCAGCTTCCCCGCACTATGAGGATCAACCCGACGTTTCATGTCTCCAGAGTCAAGCCAGTCCGAGAGAGTCCTCTGGTTCCCCCCACACCTCCCCCTCCGCGCCCCCAGCTCATCGATGGAGGCCCGGTGTTTGCGGTTAAACGTCTTCTGCGCTCTTGCCGCCATTGACGGCCCGGAAGAACGTTCCTGGGTCCCGGCCCGGTTCATTGTAAGCCCTTATTTAATCAGGGACTTCCACCGCATGCATCCCGACCAGCCAGCTCCATCCTCTGTTCGGGGGAGACCTGCTGCAGATGAGCCTGCTGCTCCGCCGGAGGAGAGTGGCTCCAATGTGGACACCCCGTCCAGTTCATCCTCACACTACCTGCTTAACTACCTATCCTCATTAAGGTCATCAGACTCACCTGTTCCTCCCAGCTGCAATCAATTACCCAGCCTCCTTTTAACCAGCTCCTCCACACTCACTCTTTGCCAGATTGTCGTCGCTTCATGCACTACTCTCCAGCACTCTGTTTCGGGCGGATCTCCTGGTACCTGACCTGCCTTCTGCTCCTGACCACGTCTCCTCGTCTCTGCCCCGGTAATCTGACCTGTCTTCTGTCTTTGAACCTTGCATCTGCCCTCTCCCTGTCTGCCTGCTGTCTGCCTGGACTCCCTCTCCGGAGACTCCTGCCCCATTCTGAACTTAGACTGTGCTCCCCGACAAGGCTTCCTGATTGTCGTCTGTATGGACTTGTGAACATTGTAAATACAGTTCTGAACTGTGTCGGTCTAGATTTTTGTGCTGTTCTTGGGTCCGCTCTCGCACACGTTACACAATTAGTACATGGCCAGATATGAAAAAGTTGTGGAAAGTCGAAGGGAAATGAAAACTGTACAGGACCCACCGATTGCCTTCCCGTGCCAGAGACGCGGGGCCACATGCACACACGTACACACGCACACATGCTCACCCACACACAAGGGTGTGGCCAATGGATGGATTTCACAGAAATACTGGATATGTTCTAATACTCTCTATGGTGTTATTTTCTCTCCCTTTCCCTCCTTTTAATGAGACTGCAGTTGCACACTGTATACTCAGTCCATCCAAATTCATTAACTTCAGAGGTCAATATGCAGTATGAAATGGATTCAGGCATTTCAATAAAGGAAAATCAGTTAGGAGAGGAAGAGAGTGACACAGAAAGCACATAAACACACATGCTGCAGAATTTCGTTAGGATTATTTCCTTTCACAAATGAATTTGAGAGGTAATTGTTGATCAAAATATCCAAGTTATCGTTGGAGAGTCGGTGCAGAAAAACAACCAGAACCAACAGGGGACGTTTCACATGGTGCACAGATGCAAAGAGACTAAAAAAGAAGTGTTACATAACACATCACATACCGTATGCTGTATCCTGTATGTCACAGATGAAAAGATCATTCCTCAGCCTTATCTCTGATTAGATGAAGCGCGTGGTGGTTGTTTAAAAGTGGCCTAGAGGATATCATGTATATGATATTAATGATAGTATTAATAAATAGTATCTTTTGTGTAACACTTCCCAAATCCAACATTTTGAACTGCTTCACAAAAAAGAAAATACATTTTTAAAAAATGAATACGTGACACATTATGGCCAAAAGTATATGGACACATTAACACAAATTTATGATCGCAGCACATCTTCTAATTCCAAAATCATTGGTGCTGATCCAGTGCAGTAGGACCTTCTACAAGTTGTTTGGACCCAACTGTAGGGGATTGATCTCATTCAGCCTCCAGAGCAGAAGTGAGGTCTGGCTTGCTCCTCTTTAACGTAATAGCACTGGGTCCTCCACTTGAAATTGAAAACCCCTGATTTATGGAGCATATGAAATTGGCAATATTCTGTGGACACTGTTGTGTAAGCACATGGTTGTGTAAAATGTTATTATCATGTAGCGTAAGATTTGCCTTAACTGAAGCCAGGGGGCCCCGAGCAGAGAGTGCAGCAAGTTTCTTAGTGCTATGAGGTTGAAACCAGTTTTATCCAAATAAATATACAATTAGTTGAATAACTGGGAAGACGTTTGGCAAAAAAATATATTTGCAGCTCTTGTGCTTTTAGTCACATTTTAAGTAAAAAGCAGTGCAAAATTCTCTCTCAGTTTTTTCTTTTTAGTTAAATATCTTGAAATTTGGGAATCAAAGTTGAGGAAGAAAAGACATTTGAAGAATCCAAATTGGCCTCTGACATCCTTTAGCCAGTAAAATTTTCCCTCGTTATTTATTCAATAATGAAAAAAATCATAGCGCCTGTGTACTACCTTTTTCCTGTCCATATAGTTATGGCCATATTCAAAAAATCTAAGATGCCCAAAATAAAATAAGCGTTGAACAATAAAATGTTCAATCCTTAAATGCACTGTGAATAAGAGAATGTTTAACGAAGCAATTCTTTTAAAAGAGGCTGATCAAGCAGATCAATTGATTGATATTATATAGGACATGCAGATGGCAGGTTGGTGCAGAACTACTGATTATGATTTTTGTGGTATAGAACTCTGGACCTTGATCATAACATGGGTCACCACTGGTGCATCATGGCTCCATAACACAAACACCATTTACATTCATTTTCTCTTAAACATAGCCCATCTGGCCCTCCATTTCTGTCTCACCTCAGATCTTGGTCCACTACAGGGAAGAGCGACATTCAAGCTGTTGTGGGCTTGGGCTTCAGAGATTGTAGTTAAATAGCAATAGGCAGAGGCCAAGTCTCTCTCTTTCTGTCTGCATCCTTCTCCTCTTTCTGTTTTCCTGCTGTTTGTGGATGTTGGACCAAATGTCTGTTTTATTTGTTCTACTTGTCACTAGTGTGGCTCCTTACTAGTGCTGTTGTGAGACATGCAATCTTTTGTGTATGTTCCCTGCTGTAAACATTACCCAGAGCTAAATATATTACAAAACTGCATCTATAGAAGCATTAACATGTGTGATTGAAGAGATCTGGAACGCTCACCAACCCATTCTTGCATGACAGAGAGAAATCAAACATCTGTGTTACACACTGTCCATTGTTTCACTGTCAATACAATAATGGCAGCGTCAGATAGATTACACAGGTGTCAAGTGGAAGGTCGAAGAGCTGCATTTAGTATTCTTGTTGCAAATACTCCCTCTGTTGGATGGTGATGAAATGTACCTGCTAACTGTAGTCTTATGCCTGAAGGAAAATAAGGACAGAGTGGTTTTATGGGAAGACTGTAAGTCCTGAAGAAAAGTCTGCCATAAAGAAAAAAAAAAAATCCCCTTATTTGGCACTTATAAGCGGTACGCTCCATAAATGTAAATGCAAATTTACCTGTTAAAACAGTAATGGTCAATAATTATAACTTACTCTTACATATTTACTTTAAAATTTTTCTGATGTTTTCAGACTGAAGAGTTAATGTTGATTCCACAAATTGTTGTTAATTGACATATAAAAGATGATAGTTATATGTGTATGTACATACACATAATCCGAAAGTATAGTAGTCTAGCTGAAATGCTCTTTAGATTGTTCAGACATTAAGGATGCCATTTGATCTTACTTTACAATGGCTTTTTCCGTTTTGTCTGGGGTCGGCTTGGGAATCATTCATTCATTCATTATTTATTATTTAAATAGATGTTATGCACTTAGCTTTGGAACTTCAAATTCGTTTAAACTTTGAAGAAAGAAAGACCAAACAGTTTGCTCCTTTTATTGCTATCTAAACAGGGATCCAGCTAATAGGACTCTCTCTATGACTCTTAATCTCAGAGTAACAGTCTCTCTCTGTGTCACCTGCTCTTCCTTCTCTCTCTGCCTGGAACGACACCACTGTGCATCCTACCTAATCCTTTCATCCACATCGTTACGTCCTCTGCGCGTCATCCACCCACACCCTTCGCTCATCTACCGTGTCTTCCTCCCCCTGTGTCTCTCCTGCTTCCCTTTTTCACTTTTAAAGACAACGCAAACAATCACTGGTAAAAAGGTGACGTGCTTCCTGTCCAGGTTCAGGTCTCGCGCACCTCCCAGGTTTATCCCCGGAGTCCCACTCCTGATTTTTATTTAACAGTAAAAACCAGATCACGGGAGCCCCATTATGCTTAAAGCCTTTGTTAACATGGGGCATTTTGGCACTGTTTACTCTCACTCTCTCTCTTTTTTTTTTTAAACCAAAATAAGGGCATGTGGTTCAACAGCTTCTTTGTAGGGTTGTGTTGTAATGAAAATCTAATTTTTAAATCTTTCCTGTCTTTCTTTATTCTATGCAGCCTATCAGCAATGCAGACTTCATTGTTCCAGTGGAGATTGATGGGACTATACATCAGGTACAGCTGCACTAATGTGGATCACAACTGAAAGTGGGCTTGAATAAAATATCTTTCATTCATTTATAAGATTTATCTTTAACGCTTCGGTTCCTTTCCTTTGGCTATTTATTATTCTCTATGATCTCCCGGCTGCATCTGACCAGGAGAGGGCCCATGGGTGCAGTCCTCCATGTATTTAGTGCTTTCTCTTTCACTATGCCGATAAAGAATGCTGTGAGCTGTGTAAACGTCATTTACAAATCCTCTTGAGCGTAGCAGAGAAGTTGCTTAACTGATCAGAAATGTGTGTGTGTGTGTGTGTGTGTGTGTGAGAAACAGAAAGAAAGAAAGAAAGGTTTACACCGATATTGTGACCATATATGCCGTGCTTCTGTTCATGCATTGTAAAGACGTTGAACGTTTGTCCTCTTTGAAGCAGAAGTAGCTGTAACTGGGTTCAAGTAATCCAGGATAGGCTCTCTGTATCTGTCTCGGCCTATGCTTGATTACTTGCACTTGGGGGCAGCAGCTAACCTACGGAGAACCGCCGAGGACAACGAAGACGAGCGCAAATACGATCACAGAGTAATGTCTGTTGTTAAAGTCAAGTCAAACTGTATTATCTGGCTGGGGGAAATTTGACTGTAGCCAGGCGAGAGACACTTCATCATGAATACATGAATGAATACAATTCAACAATAAACACAAATACAAAGACATGACAATACATTTTATAAAAAAATGCAAGATCACTCTAAATGTTGTTAATAATTCTGTGCAAAGATGCAAACTAAGTACAACCCAGATGAGGGTTAAGTGCATAACAGAAGACTGAGGGTCAAATTCACTAGAAGACAGCAGTGTCCAAAAATGAATTCAAAGTACGGGGATCGCATGTGAAGGTTAAGACTTCTGATTGCTTTGCAGATAAAACTCTGTTTAGGGCAATCAGGACATTCATATGGCCTGTAAGGGTCAGAAGAATCTGATGCACCCAGATCATTTTTCTGGGCGCTTTGACAAGCCGCCCTTAGCCTATGTTGTGAAGAGTAAAGAAAAAAGTAGGTTTTAAGTCTTAAATATAGGCTAAACAAAAGTAGCCCTTAAAGAAAATTGAAGTAGTTATTGCACTTTTTAAAATAGCTTTTTAAAAAAAAAAAAAAAAAAATTATTTTTTGTTCTTTCATTGTTCTCCTTGTAAAAACAGAACTAAGTATGACTTTTAGAGTTCAAAGAAACAAACCATTTCCTCCTTCATTTTGAGAGCCTGTCAGCCAAAAAACAGGGAGTTAATAACAATATGCGTTCATGGTGACATGAAGGTGTTAAAACGATGGAGTCAAAAAGTCTTCACTGCTACTGGGGTCTAATCTAAGTCTGTTGACCAATCAGAGCCTGTGTTTCTGAATAATTGACATGGCATCAACATTGTATGTAAAAATGCAAAACACTGCTCACTGCTTCACATCACATTCACCTGCTATGTGATTTTTGTAATGTTGATAGTTAAATAATACATTTTGGATATT
>KV751356.1:2110552-2167147 GCA_001698575.1 Mola mola | reverse complement strand
CAATTTTAGCGTAATTCCCATAGATCACATCGATCTCCTCCCGGTGTGTGAGCAGATCGTAGAAGTGTTTGATCTCGGAGCCCTCCAAAGAACCGGAATTCGACTTGTCACATTTCTGTGAAAAGTAATGAAACAATCCTTCAAATAAGTATTCCAGAATTTCAGTCAGATAAAATATTGATGTTTTTTGAGGTGCCCACTTTGAAGATTTCCTCCGCGTATGTATCATCCACTTCTACATTGATCTGTCGAAGAAAGTGCTTCAGCTCCTTCAGGGTCATCTTGTTGTCTTCATTTTTGTCCGCTTTACGCATGCAGTTGATGATCCAGCTGACACTTTAGATTTAAGAATTTGGCTCATAATGTGTTTTTTTTTTTCAACCAGCACTCCTCAAGATTTTGGAACATATCTAAACACTCAACAAGGAATCTGAAGAGACAGGTTTGTGAACACATTTTCAAATTACAGACTGAATCAAGGATACTGCTCACTCTTCTGCTGGTGGCTGAGGTTGCGCATATTGTTTATGATCTTCTCTATGCCACTGACCCACTTTTGTGCCTCCTCTTCGCTGGCTGCCATCAGGTCCAGATTCTTTTTGCGGCCCTTGAAGATGATGGAGAAGCACTGCTTCTCGATGGCAGGCTCGGTGTGTTTATTAAGCCCTTCAGACTGGCGGCCATGGCGCAAGGAGTCAATTTCATCAATGGAGACTGTTTGGAGAGAGGAAGGGGTTTGCCAGAAATTGTAGCCCGTCATTATAACTGGAGTTTGCAGATGCCTAAACATGGCTAAACAGCACTTTACCATACAATAAGGCAATATTCAAATAATTAAAAGACCCAATTAAATTGAGTGTGACATCTTCTTGCGATTTGGATTGAAATCTCTTATTATAGTCTAAGTAAATTTTAGTTTGTGAAATTAATTATTCCATGGTGGAGACTCCAGTTTGGATTATTACAAAATTAAATCAAATTTTCTTTTGTCAGTCCACAAATTAAATTAACTTCATAACTTCATTTTTTATTTCTGAGAAATGGAAGAGAAATGTTCAATCAGAAGACAAAAACAGTTAAACACAATTCATTGTAACGCAATACAAAATCTATTGCCGAAACCCATTAATGAAATGCTTTTTAAGCTGATTCTGCTATTAATCTCAATTATTGCTGATGGCTTTGTTAGGCTTGTGATTTTTGGAGCAGCCATTTGTTTTTGTACTAACGGGCTAGACCTCCAGCCCTGGAAGCTGTTTTTCAAACTCATCTACAGGAAGACTTTTACTTTTGTGTGGTTGCTCACTTCTGTGACCTTCAGGGGTCAGGATGACAGATAAAAAATCTCCAGCAACCATCTTTGAGTACACTGAAAGCTTGGACGACGCTGCTGTCTACTCATAGTATCAAAGCAGTTTGTCTATGTGAACTTCACCTTTAGCTGTTGTGGCAACAAACAGTTAATTTACACATCCAGAAGACATGTAGTCATTCACAAAATGGTGTTATGAGCCCCCTAATGAGTTCAAAATAAATATTCACTCCCCTTTTGAACTGCTAAATTGATTGTATTATTTTGGTGCAAGTTTTGTCATTCCGCAGTTTGGGAACTGCTTATATTGTCACTATAAATGACCCCTTTAATAAACTGCATGTGTTTTTGGCTGGTTTGGCAGATTCTAAGAAGATGGTTGCAACCAGGCGGAAACCTCTACACGCGATAACTCAGTGTCAATGGGTGCTCACTTTTATAGATCTTCTATTTTCGATCTTGATCTGTTCACGGCAGGCATCCATGGGGTGTACACAATATGTACTGTATGTGCATGGCTTACACATACAATGACTTGCATTTTGTATAGTAATGTATACAGATGGTTCTTTGGGGTCTGTTGTAGTATTATTTTTATGTTCAAACATTCCAGTCCTAAAAATGAAAAATTTAGCTCTATTACCTGTACAGTTTTTATTGTTGTATCAGTGATTGTATAACTGCAACTCATGGATCCAATGACAATAAAAATTTGATCACAAAAACATTACATATACTGTTGTCATTACAACTCTGTGAACTCTGTTTCAGAAGGTATGGTTTTGACATTTGTGAATATATAATGTATATATATATATATATACTGTATATGTGTGTGTATTTATTGTAATGAATTATTATTATTATGTTGGGCGAGATCTGGATCCAATCTGGATCAATTTGACAATTTATGAAATGAACATAACTCAAAAAGTAATAGATGGATTTTTTTTTTTAATCATGATTTATACCTTATTTCTGCAAACACTTAACAGTGGTAACAGAAGCCAATTGTAGAGATATGCGCTCTGCTGAGTGCTTTTTGACTTGTTTGCTATAAAATGCAAAATGCCAAACCAAGCAAAGAAGTGGATCCTAAATAGTACATGGGTTATAATTTTTTTAACAAAAAAAATCTCAAAATTATTAAATATGTACCACACTGCTACTGATCATGTTATGTATGTAATTTAATAATTTACCGAAAATGAATATAATTTCATTAAAACAGTTTAATTTTAAGCTCTGACACTATCTCATGGTCTCTCAGAAATTTGCTAAGTGTGTGCTGAACAAGCCAAACATATTCCACTAAGATTTGATTACTGCACTTAACAGCACTTTGATGCAATCTGGTCTCCCTTGACGTCCTTGCTTCATACGCTGCCAAACAATAGATGCTGTGATCAACATTACTATGTCCACATACGTATGCCTATGTTTAGCCATACTTTGGGTCCCGGCTGTGTTGCTGAGCCGCTTAATGTACAGAAGAGCCTGCACGACCAGGCATGATGTAATTACACTGAATCGCAACAACTGCCCTTATAACAAAACACCAAAGACCACAGGCTTAGTTAGCTAAGAGGCCATATGTTGTAGCTGGCTTACAATCACAGAGTTTCACTCCTCAGAGATTAGTGAAGCGTGAGCATTATTCTTGTGAGAGACTTGAAGGGCCGGATGAATCTAAAGGTCGCGTCACTTGGAGAGAAAAACTGTCAGGGGGCGGTGTGGTGAAACACACCCAAGGCTTGGTGTACACTCAGCTGACTGCTAGATGGACTAAGTACCATGGATACAGTCACTACAAGAGGTCTATTTGTTTAACCAGCACAAGCGCATTATCCAGAGCAAAACTGGCCTCTGTAAACAAGATCAGGTTCCTACATATGGATCCCCTTATGGAGAGCCAAAGGCACAATGACCAGGTCATTTCATCTGCGTCACTGTCTCTGTGTCACTGTTTAAATACCAGAGAAAAGGTTGCACATTGAAATTGTTGTCGCAGCTCATGCTGCTGTTCTAAAACTGATGCAGTAAAAAGGGCATTTCCCAGGAAGGAGGAGTGTTTTTCTACCATGTGAGTTAAACATGAGCACAGGCTGCGTAGAGAAAAATACACAAAACAGACTTTGTGGGTTGGCGTGCAAATCAATAACTTACCCTATCCATCAGACATATGGTCTAGTCAAATCAGGATCTGATACGTTTGGAGATATCATTAACTCTGAACCATGTTTTATTAAGTAATAATAATCATTATCTCTGTGACAAACAGCAGGCCAACAGTAATACGAGGGATCTCATGGAATAAGGATGTCATCTTCATAGAGGATTGTAATGCTATTGTGGTCACTCAGTCGGGCAGAAAACAACCAAAAATCCAATAAAACGCAGCTATACTGTGTTTCAGGACTGATAAGATCCAGACTGGAGGACTATTAGCTAGACCAGTATGGATGATATACAGAAACTATCTCTGTAGTGCTGGAGTGGAGCCTCAAATGTGCCTGTCAAGTGTTAGATATCAATTTAACTTGAAATGATTAGAGTTTTAGCCACTTCTAAGTTGCAAACATCAAATTCATACATTACAATCTTTTAAGTTGACATCAAACTGTTGCTTGGTTATAGTGTGACATAAACAGTTTGGAGTTGTTTCCCGGAGAAAAAAGATCAGTTTTCTTTCACTTTTTAGCTTTTCTTTTGGTCTCCACCAACTCCTGGAGGACAAATCTGACTCTTAAGTAGGTAAACGCTCCGCGGCTTGTTCGCTAGTTGCTACTCTTTTCAATCCACTGTTTTAGTGTCTGACGGATAGAATATGATGCGTGAACAAGGCCGTAAAATCAGTTCAAAAGCTGAAGAAAACTAAATAACTGGCAAATTATTCATGGCTGTGTCATTAAAAGTAACCACTTTCACATGCATTTCACATTTCAGTGTTAGTTGATCAAAACTTTGTTTAAAACTTCAATTATATAGCCACTTTATAAAGAGGTACACACTCCTCCGAACAAGAAAAAGATGTCTCTTGTTTTGGTATTCATACCATCGGCCTGATATGATATGTTTTTCAAATAATGTGTAACCTTTAAATGTAAAGGCCAAGTCAACATGAGTAAGATCAGTTATATAACCAAAAAATGCATTGTAGACAAATCATATAAGAGTGTGGATCCTTGATTTAGTTCAGGAAAAAAGGCAGAATTTTTAATAAGAGCAACAGAGGAGAGATAGACAAATCATATAAGAGTGTGGATCCTTGATTTAGTTCAGAATTTTTAATAAGAGCAACAGAGGAGAGTCTTTATTATTACTACTACTACCAAACCTGTTGCAGCAGATGAACCTAATGCAAAGAATATTTGCTGTCCTCCATCATTCTCTTGCCAATGCCAAACTTTACTTTAATACCCACTGTTAACTGTGGCTTTAGCAAGCCACAGTTAACAGTGTGTGTGTGTGTGTGTGTGTGTGTGTGTGTAGCTGCTGTGTCTGTAGGAGGAATATGGGGCACATTTCTGTGTGTCAGTGTGTCAGTGTACAGTGTTCAAGGCTCGATGCAGAGGTTATCATGCCCAGTAGCAGCAGCCACAGCCAGGAAAGGGGATATATCAGAGCGTATGTTTACATTCACACCCTAACAGTGCGCCACTGAACCAGAAATCGGGGGAAGGTAATCTCTCACTCCCACAGACAAGGACAAACAAACAGGACCCATGCTGGTATATTCCAGTCTGTGTATCTGTGTTAGTTGTTACCATTTCGCTGTCATTTCTCACACATTCTTGAGCACTAGTGGGATCTGAAGGGTGCATTTGCATGTGCACAGTAAAGTGAGAAGCTTTGTTGAGACATTAAAGGTAAGAGACAGGTCAAGGGGATGAATTAGCCAAAGTAAAATAACTTCACTGTTGAGTTTCTCTCCAGTTTATGCGTTATGTAAATTAAATCCTTTCATATCCACCCACAAAACAAGTTACGCAAACACACACATGTACGCCAACCCAGCCAAGAATGACACTCACAGGTCTGGTCTCGCTTGAATGTTTTGTGGGACTCGTGCCAAAATGTTTTGCAGTCTTCCTGCAGTTTGAAGAAACGGTTCTTCTTCCAGGAGGTCGAGCGAATCTTGACCAGCTCCCCGCCGACCAGCAGGAACTGCAGATCTTCATCTCCCTCCAAACCTGCAGGGGTGGTAAGAGGTCAAACACAAACCCTGATAGAACGAGATAAATGTAGAATCTCAGCAGGAGATTCACAGGAGACAGATTTTGTCATTAAAGGAACAATCCAAATCATAGCAATAGGGGCTGTGATGTCCTTAGGCACTCCAGAAATACTGGATCTACATTTTATTTAAAATATGCATGTCAAAACAACTTAAATTGATTGTTTTCTCTTCAATAATGCCAGCAAAAAAATTCGTTCTGACAGGCTTAGCTTTATATCTTATGCTTTCATGTAAACACAGGAAAGGGCAGGGACTTGCGCTGTCCCTGCTTTAGGTTTTCCACACAGGTACATGGGAGGGCAGGAAGCTCTCAGAACAGAGCCAAATTTAGTGTAATGCAAATTGGAATCTACATTTCTTTGACTATAGTGGCAATTAATTTCTCAGATTTTCAATAAAGCTCACGCAAAGTCCACCAAAGGCTTGGAAACATTACTACCACTGCTTAACCAGCATTGAGATCACACGTCAACTATAGATAATAAAGTGCATTCGCATGTTAATTAAACTTAAATTAGGCCCTCGGGCGAGTGGATCTTATGTTTTTCACAGTATAGGCATCTGAAAGTAAAATGACCTCCTTTATGTGTGAAATCACTTATGTGACCTTTAAAGGCTACACTCCATGTCTGAGAATCGTGTTTATGAGGATACGACATCATAATCCCATCAAATACCTTTGATTTTTTTTTTTTTAAATCCCCTTTAACCTCTTTTAATTGTGTCTGAAAAAGACCTTGTAGTTTCACTATAGAAATCAGCTGATTGGTGTCACGGCCACTGTGTTGTCCGCAGTGGCCATGACAGTCTTTTTAACGTAACATATCAGAGCAGCAGTCTTAGCTGCTTATCATTCAGGAGTTGTAATTTGCTGAATATGGCATATCCTCAAAAGGCTGTGTGACATATGTTAAATGATGATAAAGCCACAATAAGCTCACATTGCAGCGTTGGCAGGACAATGATTATTCATTTCTTTGTTTTTCAGCTGTGCAGACGTTGCACGCAACTTGTTGCACCACACAAGATTGAGAGAGTTGTAAAATGTTATCTAATGTCCTCACAGTCAGCGGGGAATTTGAGGACTCAGGACTGTGGGCTGAACCACAACATTGCAGAAATGTTTACCCCAGGATGGCACCATAGAGACAGAGAGGCCATTTATGAGCTCCAGGGAGGCGGACTGAGAGTTTCAGCACTGCCTCTGCTCCCTAATTCCTTCATCTTGTTTGTGACAACCCCCCCTCAATGTAATCTACTTTACCGTGGAGAAGAGGTGCCAGTTTATCATTATGAAAGGAAAAAAGACACAAATTCAACTTTGATTCATAGCACTTCCCTGCTTTATAAAAACAATGACTCTTACTGTATGCTGGTGGTGTGGCATGTGCAAGAGTTTTCTTTTCATTTCCTTCTTTTTTTTTTAGCAGAGTAATCAGTTTCAAATGCAGGCACACGCCGACAGAGAGGCAAGCTGGGGCAGGAAGACAGCAAGAGTTTTCCCATTACTCTGTTCACAAAACTGCCTTTTTGTAGTTTCAGGAGGAAACTACCTGTAGTTTGAAGCTTGAGAAACACTCCAAACGTGTCGTTTCTGGATGAAAGGAAGACCCAAAGAACCAAATGGAGCAACAGGTTTATGTAGGAGACATTGAACCCCCCTCCTAACCCCGGAGGGGAGAGGAGGGTACCCGGAGGGTACCCAACTCTATAAATACTCTATAAACACCATCGTCCATGAGACTATATGCCGAATTAAATGAGAAGTTAATTCAGCCCGCGACCCCTAACAGGATAAGCGGTAGAAAATGGATGGATGGATGTCACTTTCTAACCCCTTGAGTTGTCACCACGGCACAAAGGAAGAATTCAGCGCTCCAGGCAAACTATGCTTCTGTACTGTACTGCACATAGTTCAACTCCCAGCAACACAAACAGGCGAGTTACCCTGCAAAATGTCCATATGACCAGAGATCTGTGCCTACAAACATCATGTGTGCACGTCATTCTGCTCAGTTAGAGGGGGGCTTACCGAGGCGTTTCCCATTCTCCTGGGCGACTCTTTTCACGTGTTCCTGGAAAGCCTTTTCCTCGTCTTTAGACCTTTTGGGACGTTTGTGTAAACAAGACATCGCGGAGCGACTGTCCTTTCATCCGCCGAGTTCAAATAAAAAAAAGATAAAAAATAAAACGTGGGTATCAGCGGGTGATGGCTCTGCGCTCTCGGTGTGAAGCGCTGCAAGCCCGGCGCAGATCCCCCCTCACAGGGCGGTGTCTAAACACATCTGTGGCCCTGTTCTCTTCCCGTCTGCTCACGGGTAAAGGTCCGCGTTAGTTTTTTTTTGTTTTGTTTTTTTCTTTTTTACACCTGCAGCCTTTAAATCTTAATGCCCGGCGAGTTGGGGCGCGTTTGACAAGCTCAGAATTGTTTTAGAGACGATCTTAGATGTGAGCAGCAGCGAGGAGTCTCACTCCATGCTTTTTAATGATGGAATGTAGTACATTTAATGCGCTACAGGAGCAATTTTGAGTTATTTGTACTTTACTTGCTACTGTAAACTTACTTTCCAATCCACTAAGGAAGCGAATTGTGTTATTTAATCCACTACGCTTATTTCATAACTTTTCATTAACTTTGAAAGCTGCATCCGAGCAAAACTAATGCATTTTAAATGCATTATTTATTTATCTATTTTATTGGGGGTCAAAATTTCGATTCAGGAAAATGTTGAATATTGGATCTGATAATTGATCGGGATGATAAGCATACACATACACCGTATACAGTCCATACACAAATAAATAATTAACTTTTACTTATACCACACATATTGACTGAAAAGTACATATAATATCAGACACTTCAAGAGTTTTTTTTCTCAAGGGTATGGATGACTTCCCCTTATACCAAAATCATTTTTAAACATGAAAAAGTGAAATTTGGTGCTTTTACAACAGAGTATGACTCTGTTCACACACAAAAGGCTGCACTGTTTACGGTTTTTGTTGTTGTTGTTGTGTTTGCTTTTTGTTTAGTTTTTTTTACACCAAAATCTCTCGCCTGTCTAATCTGACAAACTGTGGAACCTTAAAGAGAGCCGCTGAGATTGCGCCACCTCATGGCGGATATGCATAAAAAAAACAGCGCTTTGATTGGTCTGTTAGGAAACTTTTTGGCAGACGGACATCTGCAACTCACTCAAGAATGCGTCACTGTGTATAGAAGTTGATGATTAAACCAAGTAACCAAGAGTAAGCTGCCCCTTCCTCTTCATTTAAAGCCATTTTCAATCCACCATTCATCACCGGAACAAATAAACTGGTTTGACATGACACCCCACCCGCATGTTGTATTAACTGTATATCTGATGGGATCTTTTGATGTCAGGGAATAATGGGGCAAAAAAAACCTCAAAATAAAAAAAATCCCAAAAATATAAACATATTTTTTCCATCTTTTAATAGATTTTTCCCTTTATAAACTCAAAACATACTTAAAAACACTGCCTGGCTCTGATAGAGACCCGCAAAATAATGTTACAAAAACTTAGATTGCACATTCATTTTGGGGCTACTTAATACATTCTTCACATTGAATGCTCCCATTTCAGCCTATAGATTAAAAACACATCAAACAGGTGAGCTCCTGTGGTAGCAGATTTGTACGTCACCATACACCAACTCACCGTGTTTGCCAACTGTGCCGTTGCACTCCATGGTTCTTTCAGTCAAAAGGAGTCAAAGTGCGTCAGACCAAAGTCCTCTCCCTCCTCCAGGGTGTAATCGGCTATTTGAAAGGAGCAATCAGCACTATAAAAAAGTGCCTGTTTGTCCCAAGTAAGGGTTGGAAAAACGCAGTCTGTGTCCCCCCTCTGAGCCGAGCAGCACACAATACACGCTCATTGAGAGCCCAGCAAGGCTCTTATGTGACCTCAGTCCACACCCACAGCAACACCGGTCTGACAAGTGTGGCACTGTTGCTAAAACTGTCATTCAGCTCTCTGTCGGTGGCTGCTACACCTTTGGGTAGATTTCCACAGCATATACTAGAAGCACACACGTACACAAGATCCAGGTGTAAACCCTAATAAGATAATGTTGTATGGAGCCTTTAATGCGCGGATGTGTGACTGTTTGACTCTGTGCTGTGATTTTGGAGGCACTTAGGGACTAACGTTGATTTGATTTACTTGGGGTGTTGCCCTAGTCTGCTGTAAAGACAGTCATAGTCTGAGGTGTGCGCTAGCTTCTCCCCTCCACCCACACACACTGCATGGTAGAGGTTGGGTGTTTCACTCTGTATTTATCATAATTGAAATTACTGTCTGTGTAATAGGAATTTTGTTAGAGGAAACATCAGCAGTGTTGGCTCATTCAAAAAAAGAAATATGTGCTAAAGCAACAAGAGCAGGTGTTGTTCGTCATGCATGCCTTGCCCATCTCTTGTGAAAACAAAAACACTCTCTCTGGATATTATTAAAAGGGTCTATGAATTTTTTTCTCGTTGTCATTGTCACTAATCTAGGACGAGATTTTGAAGGGGTAAATAGTGTTTGTGCACTGGATGTGGACTCCAGTTCATCATTACAGTATATTTATGAGGGCTAAGACCGAGCTCCCTTTGTGCCTCTCTATTATCAACATCTGCCAGCCTGTTCTGGCCTATGAACTCTCAGTCAGCAAGTCTCAAATAAACTGAAAAAAGGCTCTGTCTGGCAAGCCAGAGACACTACAAAGGGAGTTCAACAATTACCCCTTTGAGAGTCCCACTTGAGCGCTATATTAACTCATCAGCTGGGATTTTATTTTTGGTGTTTGGATTTTGGGAATCTTTGCCCAAAAACAAAGCTGGCTCGATTTTTTTCAAATGTGTTAGTTTTCGTGCAAGCAAAAGGTTTTTTGCAAAAATCTCGACACTGTGCATGACATAATGCGCAGGAGTGCCTTCAGTGTGTGTCTGGGTTTCTGCGCTGGCAGCCAGCTGTCGCCACGCCTTTTATGACAGTACAGTGTATGGGTGTGATTGATTAGTGAACTCAGCTTGTGAGTCAAACATTATTAATGAAAATTATCCCATTTCAGTCAATGAATAAACAACATTTAACGTGGTGCATCATTTTCCTGTAGTTATAAAATTTTCAAAATGATCTGCCATGAGATAAATGTAAACTAAGCAAAAATAAGAATGATGTCATGTTATGAGTTAGCGCATTCTTCCAAAATACACGTTTCTTTTCTTGAAGGATATGTTACACTGTGCAAAGGTCTTCAGCCACCATTAGATTTGTTGTTTTAGTAATGATTTATTGACCTCACATATCTATTTCTCGGTCTCTTAATTGGAATACAAATATAAATTTGCTTACTAGTTTCAGAACACGGGACGTTTTTTGGATTTTGCCTTGCCCTGTTTGTATTTCTTGGCATGTTGAACTTTCAGGTTTAGTCCTCGCCTCTAACACATCTTGCGACTTGTTTTTTGCCTGTGAATGTTAAACTATATCCCTGTTTGGCCTATCGTGGTCTGCATTTGGGCCAAACATTGCTTCCAGTGTTTCCTGCTACAAACTGTGAGAAATGATTGATTAAGGACTAAAGGAAGTTGTGGTTTCTTTGAGAGACCAGAAGAAGTCCAGTGAAGACCTGGTTCAGCATCTGGCTGCTTCATCAGAACACCAAGTTGACCTTCTGCAGTCCCAAGAAAGTTTATCAGGAAGGGAAGGGTAGCAGCAGAGGAACCACTCTTTTGGGGTGAAAAGGCAAAAACATGCTTAAGCTCAGAGTTAAAGCAGATAAAACACTGACAGTCATGGACGGGACCTCCACAGTGTCCAGACCTGAACATTAGAGAGGCAGTATGGGATCACATGCTGAGAAAGAAATAAGACAGCTGAAAACTAAGGAAGAAGCCTCTTGTAATAGTTGCGAAAGTTAACACTTTTGGTCATTTAAATTCGGAAAAACTAAGAATTATCATATTATATATTTAGAACAGGTAAATCTAAATATTTAGAGTCTTTTTTGTTTTAATTTTGATTATTGTGGGTCGTGTGGTGAAAGATTCTAATATTTTGAGAGGTGTGTTTTAGGAAAAAAAGAAAAAAATGAAAATAAAAGTTCAAAATTTTACAGCAAAATACTTGAAACACTTTAGTTTATGTGTTAGAATGTAATAGATGTTCACTTTCTTAAATGACACTGAAAAAAAATCGCGATATTTGAATTTTTTTGGAGGATGCATCTGAAATGATAAAGTTACTTTACTGGGGAACTGTTGAAGTCTTGCTGTGCACAGTGTGTGCCTGTGGCTGTTGCTATGGGAACACATGGACGCAGTTGTGGCGGACAAGCAGTCAGCCGGGACGGACTCCGTCTGAATCCACATCAGACTTCTGCTTTAGCTAAAATACTATTCGTCTCCGTTGATGTTGGCAGACCCGCTATCCGTTTAGCAAATGAAACACTGAATAGATCGCCAATGGCAGCTCTCTGCTAAGAAGTTTATCACTGTTTTGTGGCTAACCGCAATAGCAAACCGGAAGTCCAGCCCCCACCGCTTTTGATCACAAACATCAAAGGTGAGACCTTGATGCTTTGAATTTCTGCCTCCTGACTGTAGGAATTCCGGTTTATGTCTCCTATTTTTGGCTGTTTATACTCTTTTT
This sequence comes from Mola mola, assembly GCA_001698575.1. Lineage (NCBI taxonomy): Eukaryota > Metazoa > Chordata > Actinopteri > Tetraodontiformes > Molidae > Mola > Mola mola. The sequence goes on along the minus strand of KV751356.1, from coordinate 2,154,930 downwards.
TGATTTGAGCAGCACACAGCTGGAATGAGTGTAGTCTCAGCTGTCATATGACGCCTCGATCATGCGTGTGGCATGAAGTAGCAGCTCGCTGGAGGTGGAAATGTGTCCGATGGGCTTGAGAGTTTTTTGATCCTCGGTAATTGATGTGCTTTGTACTTGAGCAGTGTTTGGCGTAGGGAGGATCCATAGGCAATCACCTACCTACTAGCTGATTGATCGACAGTGTTAACCATGCAGGAAGAACCGGAGACGCAGCAGTCTGATCCGGCTATGAACAGACACTGGCCCGCATCAGAAAAGTCACAGGTAATTTATGCCCCAGAGGCGGTGCTAGACATAACGTCCTACTGGGGCACAGGCCCCGATTACTGCAGATATAAAATGTGCTCTCTTAGCACCCTACGAACGTTTACTGCTTCAACTGAAATTGAAACATGAATTAAATGTAGAGATGCTGTTCTTTAGGAAAATATCAATTGAAGCGTGAACACACTCAACATGTTTTTAGGGATAAAATTAATAAACTGCAATCAAAAAGATTTGGAACGGTTCTTGAATAATCTTAACGTGTGCAAAGGTGTAAGTGCAAAACAATGCATATAAACAGCTGGTTTATTTCAGTCTGTGTTGTCCCCTGTCTTGCCCTGACATTCACAAATAAACGTATTCAATTCTAATCTGATCAAAAATAAAGTTAATAAACATGTAAATCAGCATAAAAAGGAGGCAGGGGCAAATTCACTTTTGATAACAGTGTATCATCAGCGCTGACCCATATGAAATCATTTTTGAGTTCCATCCCTGCGATGAATGTGACTTGATATCATCACACCCTCTCCTGTTAGGCAAACAAGGCAAACAGAACAACCAAAAAGAGACTGTATAATCTAATACAGGAAACATGTATATGTATAGCATTGTTTTAGCTGAAACATTTACATTCTAACTGTTCTTTCCTTTGAATCATATATCCATTTATGGAAAATAAGAATTTTGAAGAAATTGTCTAAATTGCCCGTAGGTGTGAATGTGAGTGTGGATGGTTGTTTGTCTCTATATGTCGGCCCTGCGATGAACTGGCGACTCGTCCAGGGTGACCCCGCCTTCACCCGATGATGCTGAGATAGGCTCCAATTCATGGATGGATGGATCAGTAGTGCTGCATGGGCTTCAGTGAAATGGTTCCAACTATTGAGCTAAATAACTTATCGTCTTCCTTGAATGTTAGGACATTTCCCATGTGCTAGCAAGCATTTTCAAGGACCTTTACACTAAAGACATCATCTGGAGCGACACTTTGTCAAACCTCATCAAGACAAAGTACGGACGAAGCCGCTACCATGAAAGATATGTGGAAGAGCTTCAACAGGTGAAGCAGCAAAACTCTTACTGACTTCCTGCACTTCATACATAATGACATATTTATTGTTCTTGTGCATTTTTTTTTTTTTTTTTTATCACATAGGCCCAGTCTGTATACCACCAATGTATTAAAGAGGCTGACATGCTGGAGAGTCACATAATCCAGGCCAGAGCTCGGGCTGCAGCCGCAGAGAAACAGGCCTATGAGAGGATGGTGGAGAAGATGGGAGATGTTGCTGATTATCAGGGCCTTCTCACAGGTGACATGGACATAATGTGGTAGTCCGCCACACAGTGCTGAATTGAGTTTATTAAAGAATTTAACATAGAAATCTTATTTATACTAGAATCTCAGTGCAATCCGAGCAAAACAGAACTAGAAGGGGGCAAGGCGAAAATTCAAACTGAGTCCAGAAAAGCAGTAATATCTATTAACCTAAAACCCTTGGGAACCAAAAAAACAAAGATACAGTACAAGAATAGACGACAATCTGACGAAGACAATAGGAGACACACATACAGTATATACACAAGGAAAGGGGAGATGATATGACAAATGGGTGTAACTCATAGATAACAGGATACATTTATCACATATGAGGGTAATCGTGGTGGAGGGAAAGCACAGGGAGAAAACGTACATCATGACTAAATAAATAGCAAAATAAATGAAACAGGAAACACTATAAATAAGAGCACAGGAAAGAACACTACACATTTGACATAAACAAATCCCAAAAGTCAGCACTAGAAAATCTCACAAAACCTCCTCAAGAGAAAACAGGAACTAAACAAGAAATGTAGCACATAATCATGCTGCTAATCTCACAATAACTAATACTCTATATTGAAAATAACATAAATCCAGAACCATGACAATAATGTTTTATTTGATGTCTTATTACGGTTTTCAGTGGAGTCAGCCTTTTGCTGGTGTATGGACAATGATCTTTTAAAAAGGCACAAACTGATCTCCCCCCTGGACTACCTACCTCAAATAGAATCACCAGCAGCAAGTATTCTCAACTCTTTGGGCCTGATATTAAATGATTAATTACCAGTGTGATTTGACTCAGTATTTCACCCTGCCCTGCTTTTTCTTTTACTGCCAGTAAAATGCAATCGTCCCAAACTCACCTTCGGCAACAGCTCAGACATGGCCAGAGAGCCTCAGGGTGACAGTTCTACTCTAATTACCAGTCCAGAGAAGGTCGTGTCAGAAAGGGACAAGTCGGATCTTAGTCTGACCCCGAAGAAGAAGAAAACTCCTGGGGAGGTGAGCAGTCATTACACTCAGTTCATGAATTTATATAGTGTTTTCCTAACAAAATGTCTACAATTAATACCAGTAGAGGATAGATCATCAACTGAAACAAAAGCGGAGACAGGCGATGCAAGCAGATATGACCCAGGTTGCCTCAGTATGCTGAAAGTATCGTTCAAATTTGTTGACATGTTTCAGAAAATGAACCAGAGCAAACTCAGACCAAAGTGTAAGGGCGAGCCAAGCGTGCAGGATTGGACAGATGGACGGGAACAACTCCAGAAGCCTAGAGATGGCCAACGCTTCCTGCGCAACCCTCACCTCCTCCCTCCAATTGCACAGCAGGTTGGCGGGTCCCTCATCTCGCCCAGAATCAAAGTGGGGAAGGTAGAAAATTTGAGGAAAAGGATGGAGGATGAAAGGTACTTGGAATGTTCTTCATTTCACAGTAAATGCTTACTTTGTTGTAGGGAAGCAATGGGTCACATGTGACAGTCTTCATATAAAGGTGAAATACAGTAGGCTATGGCTTTTGTGCCTAAGCTGGAGCAAATTATGTGTTAACCATCAAAAGTGCCTCTGATCATATTATTCATATGGTGTCCGAGTTTAACCAACATTTAGGTTGTTATGAACGAAAAACATTTAAGCTTTTAAAATGTAATATCACCATATTTTGTCAAATCTACCAAGCTTGTGTGCCTTATTCGCTCATGAAGCCTAGACATTGTGAACAGCCCATGTACTGTAGCTTTAGGGTCTGGTTTATGGCACCCTCCAACAACAACTGTTGCTTCACAATTTCATCTTTGGTAGTTCTTTTTGTGCTTTTTGGGTTTGTAAAATGTAATGGTGGCAGTTGCCACTGTTAACCAGCTCACCCCTTCCAATGAAACCATGTGAACAGAGAGAATATTCAGGTGTCGTGTTTGTGCTCTCTCTCCCCATGAAAGCTTCAGTGCTGCTCTAGTCCCAGTCTTCCAAGCAAAGCCTTCAGTGGTGTCTTTCACTGACTATACTGTGGGAAACGTTTACGAGGTACAGCAGTGTCTCATGTGAACCATTATAAGCGTAAACGTCCTCCCCGAAGTACGAAAGTAACGTGTCCTGTCCTGTGTCAGACAACACTGCAGCTACAGAACCTGACTTCTGCAAGCCGCCATGTCCGAGTCAGCCCTCCTACCACCCCATACTTCTCTGTGGGCCAGGGTGAGCTCTTCCCTTTGTTCTGATTGGCATTCAGCCTCCTTGTACCCCCTCCTGTTGGTAGTGACGAAGAAAAAAATAAGCTTATCAAGTGACCTGATCAAAAGGGAGTGAAAGTGTTTTTACAGAAATAGTCATACAGCTGTGGAATGCAATTTGTAGCTGGTGGCATTCCTACATTGCTATTGAACACTAACACCACCTACTGTATTGCATAATATTATTTATTATTTAATACTCAAAATTTAATTTATTATTAAAGAATGTTGTTGGGTGTGTGTTTTGCCAGGGAGATTTCCTGGTGAGGATGGCGTTATTGCACCTGGGATGAGTTGTAAGTACATAGTACGCTTCGCTCCAGACTCCCTGGGGGATTATGAGGACTTCATCACAGTGGAGACTGAGGTCGAACACCTGCTTGTGGTGCCCATCGTGGCAACACGAGCCCCTCCAGTACTCACATGTGAGTCTCATTACAGTCTACCAACGTTCAGTCATAAAACAGGAGTGCTGCTCATGGTTTCCCACTTGGTGTTCCTCAGTCTGGGGACTCTGCTTGTTTTATTGAAGAAGCCTCAGGCACCCCACTAAAAACCACCATCCTTATGTTGTTGCTCATTGGTGTACGATGTTTGTTCCCGCATCATTGTTATGTTTCTCCCTAATTATTGTGCAGTGCCAAGAGTTCTGGACTGTGGCTTTTGTCTGATTGGAGGAGTAAAGTGTGTTGAGTTCCAATGCCAAAATGTTGGTTTCAGTGCTGGGACCTTCTGGATCATCCCCAAGAACCAATGGCCACCCTCAAACCTGAGGGTAAAAATCTATCTGACATATACGATTTTGTGAATAATGTCTCCTTCATGTTGTTGAAAGGTCTTCTATTATTCATCTTTCTTCATATAGTCTGTGGCGAGAACATACTTTTGTGAGCAGCCACCATTTGCGATTGGCCCGTCTCAATTTGCGCTGCAGCCGGGAGAAGCCCTTGTGGTGGAGGTGAATGTGCTATGGAAGCTAATTTAAATCAATGTAGATGAATTGTTCATAAATATAATATTTGAATGGCTAAAAACCTATGTTTGTAATTACACTACAAGGACTATTTTTATACTCCATTATATTGTATTGATGCAGAATGTTACATATATTTGGTTTAAGTTACATCTGATGATAATATTTACAGCATTCCCACAATGTATATTTTTGGCTTTAAGGTAAGAGAAAAAAGAGAAAAAACAAAACAAAATGGAAGTCAATATCCAATAATCCATAATAATGATAACAATAGTAAAGGGGGTATGTTATTCGTTTATTCGTATATATACATGCAGATCATGTATCTACTGCCAAGATACATACACATTCTTATGAATTAACTCCTTCCTGCATGTGTTAGCGTACATGTATACATATAGTATATATACAGCCATACCAAACCATATGCACACAAACACACCAACATATATGTGCAAGTATACATAAAAAATACACAAATAAACATTTTTTAACATTCAAATGAAAAATCCACTTTAATCACCTAGTGGTTGAAACATGTGACTTCAAAACTCAAATTTTGTATTATTTCAAATAAACAGTATTTCCATCGAGGTAAACATTCACAAGAAAGCGAAAAAAAAAGAATAAATCTTCAGACTCTTCTGGGCCATATTTTAATTAATCCTTTTCTCTATATTTAATCTGCTCATCCCACTATTTCATTTATTTGGACTCTTGATTTCTGATTTTCTTGCTCACTTTTTTTTATTTCTAAAATGCTTGAAACTGCTTACTTCCATTTATGTAAAGAAGGTGACGCAAACTTTAACCAGTTTGTTGTTATTTGTTTTTTAAGTTATTGTATATAAAGTATCTCCAATATCCACTTGGATCCGATTTTATCTTGTCTTTTAATAATTAATCAACCTAATAATTAACTAAAGGACTTGAAGGATTCTCAGTAAACATCCAAGCTGGGTTCACTTCTATGTAGATGGTTGTGTGCGTGTACAGTAGATGAGCAGTCATAAATTCTCTGTGCGACACAGTTACGTTTGTGTGTTTTCAGATAGTTTTCTTCCCCACTGCCGTTGAGAAGAGCTCTAAGGTTTTCACTATTATGTGTGACAACAGCCAGGTCAAAGACATTACCATTGAAGGTGAATGTTTTGTGGATTTGTCAAAAAGCTTTTTAGAGCTTACACTTCAGTGAACTTGTTTGGATGTTCATTGTTTCTTATGTTGTTGGGTTTCCCAGGGGAGGGCCAGCAGATTGATCTTGACCTCGTGTCTCCTTGTGAAAAGAAGGAACCTCCTGTGGGCGGAGAAGCGCTCGACCTCACCGCGGAGCACATTGTCCATTTCAGTCGGTGCAACCCTCACTTTGTGCAACAGAAAAAGCTCATCGTTAGAAACAACGTGTAAGCCCCAAAAATTCATATGGTTATTTAAAAGCAGGAAAATGAATATCTTTTATGCCTCCGCGCTGGCAACAGCCAGGATGAGGCATTATGTTTTCTGGTTGTCCGTCTGTCTGGTGTACCTGGACATCCATGCATCCATCTGTAGAAGTCAGTCAAAGGTGACTGTGATCTTACATATTATGAGGCCTTAGTATAGTGGGATTTCTGGCCAGTGTGAAAGCAGTATCCAAAACAACTACTTGGTGTCTGCCATCCCAAAAGGGCTCTTGTGTTATAAATTCCGTCAAACTTTTTCTCATATGCACCCTACTACTTATATAGCTCAGTACTCTTTACTTCCCCTCACAAAATACCTGAGAAAACAAGACCTCTTGTTCCTTGAAAAAAATCACTCCAACCTAATTGCTTTCACCAATATTCATTTACAGGTTTTCCCAACAAAAAATTGTCCAAAAAGAAACCTAAAATTTATCCAAGAATTGAGAGTCTTTACTATCTTTTTTTTTCACCATTTTTCAAATTTAGTTTAAATTAACTTTGGCTACATCTGCTGTCCTACACCTTGCTGCAGCTTCAAAGACCCTCTCTAAGTAAATTCAAATTTCTGACCTTTTTACATTGAAATATGGTGTTTTTTTCATGTACTACGACAGACATGACTAAAATAAGCAGTCAGCATCATGACTGTTTCTAGCTGCAATCTGCAAATGACAGTCTCCCTAAAGCAAATTCTGACGTATAGATGTATAAAACCTGCGGAAAAAATCCTGAAGACTCCTGGTGGTGGGGCTTACTGGTGTAGAAGTTCAGTTCAATTTTTTTTCATACATAAAAGTGTAAAAATATTGGTATCGGTTATCCGTATTGGCAAAGAATTTCCAAACTGGTCCACCTTTAAATTTAAAGCCTCTCCCTAAGATCATCAATGTTTGTTTTTTTTTTTATCACAGGGCAACATAGTGAATAATTCCTCAGTGTTGGGAACGTTCCTATAGTTTAAAGGATACATCCAGTATTTTTCATCATAAGCCCTGTTTCTTTCAGGTTTTAAAATTTCACAAAATGCTTCTTATTTGAAATTCACTCCAGTATGGATTTCAATTGCTTGGACCATTAAGCCCGATGAAACGCTGGAAATAAATGGCTCTTTTCACCAATATCTATGCTCAAAATGTTACTGCACCATCAGGAATAGGAAAAATCAAAAGCTAGGAAACGGTCACATTCAGTACAAACATGTGGTTTATACAGTATTGTTATTTACTGAGTCGAAAACATTGAAACAGAGATTTTTTACTCTCTAAGTAGTGAAAGAAAGCAATTTATTTTTGATGTTTTCACTTCCCCAATGCTGTTGCATTGCATAGTCTTGTCAAAGTTAATGGTCGTAATGTTTAATTCCATACTGAAGTAATTTCCACAACTATTTTTTCAAGCCTTAAAAAACAGGAAATAGGGCTTAGTTTGAAAAATGGTGGAGTTCTCCTTTAAGTTTAAGTACAAATCCAATTACTGATTAAGTGAAAGTGTTTCTGCTCTGTCACTGACCCTTTATAGCATGCAAGTAAAATATTTTCCTCTCAGGTATTTAAATATGACTTACATTACATAACTTGCTCTCCCTCTCTCTCTTGCTCTCTCTCTTTCTGTGGGGCTGAAGTCATTTGGAGCTGCCTTTCTACTGGCAGATAAGGAAGCCCAACCTGCGCTCTTTGCTTCCGGGGGAAACCCCAAAGCCTTCCCATATCCAATTCCACCTGGCTACACATGATGCGTTCCAAGTCAGCCCTGTAACAGGTGTTCTGGCTCCCTGTCAGGAACAGGAGTTTCTGCTCACGTTCTGTCCCAAAGAGGTAACGTTAGAGTCAACAGAAAAGAAAACCCGGGGATTCTTACAATCTGGGTCTCCTATTTAAATACCAGTGCCAGGAAAAAAAACCTCAATGATATTTGTCTCATGTCCCTTTTAAAATGTTTTCTCAAGTTGAAGGATTACCACAGTGTCTGTAACTTAGTCCTGAGCGATGTCCCTCAGGTGCCCCATGTGCCGCCACAGCCTACAGACAAAAGGTTAAAATTTCTCTCTTTGTATGTGCAATGGTAGAAGTGTGTACTGTAGATATTAATATGTAAAAACAATCACAAAGAAGCTTAACAAACAAATGCTCTGTTATCTGTTTGCATATGTGTGCATCTATATGTGGAAATCTAGCTTTCTGCCTGGACACACTGGCCCTGTGGTGAAAGATGTCACAGCCATGGAGATAGAGGTCAAGGGGTCAACAGAGCCGTACCAGGTCCTACTGGAGCCCTATGCTATAGTCATCCCTGGAGAGGTTTTTATTTTCACGACCATCCACCGACAATTCAAGGTTAATTATGCCTCTTTTGTCATTTGTTGGCCACCATCAACAGACATTTCTAGAAATCATTGTGCACCAAGATTACAGTTGTTCATGGGTTTTCGTATGTACTTGTGATTTTCAGATGTGGAACCACAGCAAAACTTGCATCTTTTTTCAATGGGAGAGAATGAGCGGCAACAGCCACACAATAGAAGTAATGCCCCGTACTGGTAGAATAGGTGTGTCACACACTTTGGAATCCTGCAGAAAAAAAAATCCAATTCGCCATCCTGTGTGACTGCAGTGGCTCTTGGCCGTCCAGTTTAGTAGTTTTTTGTGTTATTTCTGTGTTTATTCTGATATACAAGATGTTTCACAGTGTGTTTTTTCTGTATCTCTTTACAATAAGGGTACATTCATTAACATTAGTTAATGCAGTAATTAACATTTACTAACAGTTAATTAATATGCCAACTAATTGTTTACTAAGATGCTAATTCATACATTATTCAAAAGCTTAAACCTGTGTGTCACTTAAGGGATATATGTTTTTAACTTTGAGATATGGTTCACAACAAGCATTAGTAAATGGTTGATTCAGGTTAATTACTGCTTTATTAGGGCTTTGTTAAGGTGGCCGTCTATGTCAAAAGGTCTATGATCACTTACGATGAGTATTTTGTCAAGTGATGAGGCCTCTTCAGGTAGATACATTCAAATGGGGCAAACTTCCAACCGACCTAGTCTAAAATTACATATAGAATGCATTTCTTTAAATAGGTGTTTACACACTAACTTTAAAATAGTTATGAAAATGAGATTACTTCCTTGCAAATAGATATTCCTAAATTCTTCATCCCGGAGGCTTTCTAATCTATTCTATTCTTAATTTGTCCTTCGTTGGGTTGGGTATAGAGGAGAATGAATGCTTTGATTTTGACCTGATGGTGACTGGAGAGAGGCCAGAGAGAGTTGTGACCAGTCTGGTTTGCCACATAGAGCACTATCACAAATCTGTCACTTTGCCTGTTAAAGTCTCTTTTAAGGTAAGAAAAACTAACTAAAACATTATGGCTAAAATCTCCAAACAACACTTGATTGTGCTAACATTAATGTGTTGCTGTTGTGAAAGCAAGTGTAATTTTGTGACTTATTTCTGCTCATTGTGTGTTTTATGTAGGGTCCCATAGTGACTGTCAGTGTACCCAGCGTGGACTTTGGGCTCATAAGGCTCGGGGAGCAGGGGAGGGCTTCGCTGTGCCTCACTAACATCACTCATCTGGAGGCCTCCTGGATGCTGAAGGAGATGCAGCATGACACAGACACTCAGGTACTGCGCAGTTGACTGATACAGCATCCGTGGTAAAGAGCCACGTGCTATTTCTAATAGCACGTGGCTCTTTATGAATTTCTCCCGCTTAGATCTCAGTGGAGCCACGCAGAGGTGTGCTGCCGCCTTTGGCCTCCTGCAGTGTGGATTTGCTGTTTATGCCTCGTTTCTGCCAGCGATATCAAAAAGAGCTGCAATTGGCGGTGGAAAATGGAGCAGAAAGGTAAAAACATAAAACTCTATTGATCCTCTGTGTTTTATGTAGAGTTTGTCTTAAAATAAGCATTGTATTCAGAGGCAGCTGTAGTTTAGGTGGAATGATAATGTTATTACTCTGTCACAGTGTCCTACTGATAACAATAGCTGTGTTTGTAGCAGTCACCTGTTGGTGCGCGGAGATGTGCAGTCTCCTCTGGTGTGTTTGCTGAACTGTAAGCTGATACTGTCTGAACTCTACATTGGAGTTCCTGCCAATGCGACTGTCACGCTCATCAACCAGACCCTGCTGCCTTCATACTTCAGCTGGGCGGTATGCTGACACCACTACTTTCACAATGTTATCACAACTGAGTGTACTAAATGAAAGTGTTGCACGAAATATAAGCAAGAAACAAAGCCCCAGTCTGTATGAATGTACGTTTGATTATTTTTGCCTCTGCCAACAAATAGGAGGAGGTTATTTTTTCATCTGATTACACGTTTGTTGGTTGGTGATTTGTTTTTTGTTTGTTAGCAAGATTGCACAAACACTGCTTGACCAATTTTGATGAAATATTAATCAAAGGTCTGTCGAATTAGATTTTGGTGGCCAAAGGTCAAAGGTCAAGGTCACAGAAAGGCGTTTTGGTGGTGGCCGTAACTCCAACAAAGATTGAAATAGAGAAGTCCAAATGGTGTTATTTTGTAGATGACTGCATTGGCTACAGATGGTTCACTTTTGGGCTTTCAAGTTCAAAGATAAATGTTACTGAAAAATTAGAACACATTTTTTTGCACATATCTCCAGAAGGAATTGACAATCCAGGGCCATCACATAGCCAAAACCAGTTGGATCTGTGGTTCATGTGTCACCCATTAGGTGGTGCTAACACGAGTGATCTTGACCATAAAAACTTAGGAATGTCTAAAACCCACATCACTAATACCACAGTCTGGTGAAAAGCTGAAATATGAGTTCATAGACAAGAAATTTGACCTTGAAAGGTAAGCATGTATTACTGGGGAACATATGTTGTAGGGTGCCATCCTCTAGTTTATCATCAATTACAGAATATTTTGTGGGGTTTTTTTCCTGTGGATAAAATGCAAAAATATATTTTGCAATTGTATATTTTGTCAACCAGGCTCAGCTCCAGGGTGAACACTCTAAACTGTGCACAGCCAGTTTTGAACCCTCCTCTGGTACTTTGGGGCCTAACAAGAGCTTGGATATTACAGTCAACTTTATCTCTCAAGGACACGTATGTACTGGTTATTAACATGATGGCGAGTTACAGTATTTTAGTCTTGAGTATGTGATGCAGCTAATGGTTATTTTTTGGTATCATTTTTCATTTTACCCAGCTGGAGCTGACTGACGTGGCTGCTCTTTGCGAGGTAGAGGGGATGAGCTCGCCTCTTGTTCTCAGCATCTTGGCTCCCAAAGCCAAGAAACTCAGTGTGTTGTACTCACTGCCTAATGTCTGGTAATGATTAAATTATTATAGTGCTGGTGGTATGACCATAAAAAAATTGCATCATATCACATTTTTTTTTTTAGGCAATTTCATGATACACTGTATAAATACAATCATAGTATTTCTCCCCAAAAGCTTTTCATGAATGCTAGAAAGTCAGGTATCACATTATTTTTGACCATATACTTTGATATTTATACTGCAACAATATTGAAAGGATGAGTATTGGTACTTTGACAAAATATTAAGACAATGACATTTTTTGCCACTGTCGCAATGTTCTTGCTCGCCTATATAGGGGAATATTGTGTTCCTCTTAATTGATAGCTAAATTAATCGATAATGTTTGGTCTAGACTTAGTGTCATGAGATGACATTTCTGGTGAACTGGTGCTATATACAGTACAGTAAATACAACTGATTTGATTTAACACTCTACTGCTGTTATGGGTTTTTAGCTCTACTCCAGATGATGAAAGCCCTTCGACACTGTTAATCGACTTTGGAGATGACGTCATTTTGATGAGAGCTGTCACAAAGCAGCTACTGATAACCAACCAAACTGCTATCCCTGCCCCATTCACCATAGAGGCAGAGTATTTCACCTGCAGTGCTTCAAAATCAAATGGCCAGCCTGAGAAAAGGTAACGGAGCTCACTCACTCACCTTAGTAATGAATTGCAAACGCAAGTGCACTACAGATTTAATACAGGCTGAGTTTTAAATTGCAGATCCGTGTACGTCAAAGATCCACTTCACCTGGCTCAAGCTAAGAAATTAGAAGAGAAAGCACACAAGGGTTAGTGTCTGCATCACTGAAATAAAGATGGACGACACATAGCTACTTTATCCAATCATCTTCATACAAAAACGAAGCCAATCATGAGCAGAGCAATAATGTTTTAACATGTTTTATGGGATTACATGACAAATTGAAATGAAAGGAGAGTTACGGATGTAACTGCAGTTCAATGGATTCTGGATGACTGCCAGACAGTGGTGTTAAAGCACTGGATATCTTCATCTCCCATATGTGCATGTCGAGTAATTATACCAACAACGTCACCTGTGACCATGCGTTGATGAAGGGTGCAACCTCCAGTATGAAACCTCTATGTCATCATGCAAACCGTTCCCCAAAATCTTCTCGCCCAGATCCAGTGAATTCATAGAACTGCTGTTATATCCATAACTGTCATTCTATTTCGTTCTTACTGACTGAAAGACAGTGGTGCTAAAGCACTGGATGACTCATAACAGCGAGGTCATATGGAATGCTTACTGTATGTTCAGGTGGCTGCTGAACATTACGGCTGTAGCAAAAGAGTGAGATATCACCACACTGACCCGGGAATAGTGAACAAAGGTACATAACGATCCCCAGGTTGCAGCAGCATAAATATATTACAGTGAGACCCTATTTAAGGCTGCCCAGGATGTGGACACACTTCAAGTAGAGTGACACCTAAAACCACTAAGCGCATGCCTTGTGACCTGTAACCAAGTTAAATCACGTTGAAATTTCAATCAGAAAGTCTCTGTTTTCAAATGGGGTTCACCCTTTCTATCATCTCCACAGCAAACAAAAAGGTTATTGGACTTAAGAAAAGCAGTAGTTGCTTCTACATATGGCAATCACGCTTTGACTGGGAAAAGCAGTTCTGTACCCAGAGATGAGTCTGGTAGATTGAATGCAGGCAAATCAAAGTCAATATTCACAAGTCAGGGAGGCATTTTTCTGGAGAGTAACCACTGAGCCATCTAGGTACCAATGCATGTTGGGCTCACTGATAGGGCATGCATTTCACCCATTCATTTGGCTGATGTCACAGCTAGCAAAACTGCTGTTTTAGCAGAAAACCACCTCAATTCTGCCCGTTCTAATGGTTCAAACAGGGGCACGGTCAGAGACCTTAACACAGACTTGAAGTCCCGTGAAGGCATCACAGTCACCTTTGGTGGTCTCAATCTCCGTACACCTTTCAAGAATTTAATAACCAGGTAGTGTGCACCCACTGTCTGGCCATTCACTCTTGTGGCCTGCTGAAATGGCAGCTGCATACATTTTTAAGGTTGATGCACTCCTTCCAGTGTCCAACAATGACTGCAGGAAACACAAAACAGCAGCCATGACACAGTTTTCTGGTACCTCGTCTTGTGTCTCACACTATTTGGAAAAGATTTTCCCACCTATTACCATAGAGTCACCTTGTGGAATGAGCCCCTGAACTTAAAACAGTTTGGATCACTGACTAGTAACACTAAGATTTCAGGACAGGTCCCTGCCCCTGCTTCCAATTGCCAGACACAAAGCTGAAGGCAATCTGCATTCGAATACCATACACTTCCCTCCAACTGGGAGAGAAGGTGCCTGGCCAATAGGGAGCAACAAACTGTCTGTCTGTCGGTCTGTGACCTCCATGACAAATTCTCTCCAGTGTCACCCGGATTAGCAGAGTTGGGGGAAAGGCATACAGTAGGCAGGTTGGCAAAAAATGTGAGCCAAGGCGTCCTGCCCCATAGGGAAAACCGGAAGTGACAAGGAGTCAACGTTTCCATGGTGAAAATGTCCAATTCTGCTGGGTTAAACCTCTCCCAAATTATCTCCACCACTTCTGGGTGGAGTCTCCATTCTCCTTCTGGTGGCCCTTGGCAGGATAGCACATCTGAAACTTTGCCCTGCACACCTGGGATATATGGGACCCTGAGGCTCAGAAAATGTGGAAACGCTCATATAAGAAGTTGTGCACCATCCGCAGTCCCTGTCTTGACCTAGTGCTGCTGTTATGATTCACATAATTTTTCTGCAGTGACTGCAGAAAAATCATCATCTTGTCTTCAGGCAAGAACATGCCGACCCTTCACTACTGGAAGAAAATGTCTGAGTGTCAGATAAATTGTTCAAGCACATTTACATGATCTGTCTGTCTCTGTCGCACATACCATCTACTGCTGATGGCTCTGTTGCGAGACTGCACCCCAGCTTGATTCAGAGGCATCCATCTATAAAACCTCCTGACAGGAAGGAATGATACCCAGGGGAACTCCTTTTTTTCAGATACCCCCTTGACCTCCAAGGCTTCAAGACCTGGCAGCAAAAGCTGTACACCTTGATGTTCCTGCCCCTGTCACACCTGGGATCTAAGTGGAGACCATTGATCCAGATCTGAAATGGGTGGTAAAGAGAAGATACCCAGAGGAACAACCATGGAAGCTGTTGTAACCATGCCCCTTAGTTTGAGGATGAGGCCATATTGCAAGACCATGTCCCATTGGAAACAACGTGCAAGGTGCAGACTATCTTCCACCCTCTCTTGAGAGAGAAAGGCCCTCATCGACAGTAAATCGAGGGTTGAAAGACAAACCCTTAGGAACTGCTTGTGGCGTCTCACAGTAGGCACATGAAAGTAGACGTCCTTGAGGTCTATTGACACATACCAGTCTCCCAATGTCATTGACTGAAGAACATCTGCCTTGCACAACACTCGAAAAGGCATGACTTTTAGAAACCTGTTCAACCCTCTCAGGTCCAGCATTGGGCGGAGCAGGCAGTTCTTTCTTTGGAATTAAAAAATACACTGAATAAAACACACTGAGCTGTGTATGGTGCCCTAAAGGCTCAATGGCATCCTTCATCAACAGGCATTCTGACCCCCTTGAAAGGAGTTGGTTGGCCGGCATTGGACTTGAATTGTGTATCCTTGGGACAGTGTGGACATCACCAAAGGATCTGTGGTTACCTTTTCCAAGTAGTTGAGGTGCTGCTGAGAAAAGCGGCTGACGCCGGCCTTGCAAGCATCAGGTCCAGCCGCTCTGGCCCTCAGAGCCCTTAGTGGGACAAACACTGGAGGCTTGGTCTCTTGTGTTCCTGAAAAAACTTCTGAGGGGGGGCACGCTAGCGCCGCTCACAGAGCCCGGACTGATGAGAGGCTCTTGGCTGTGCAAGCAAATGGATGAGAGTAAGTGTTGCTAGAAGACAGCGACGTCTACTGTCTTGTATCAGGCCCCAGGCCCTGCAGCAGACCAGCAAATCGCTGTCTGGTCTCATCTGCCTATACACTCCTTTTTAGTGCCTGTTGGACAGCAGGCCCAAATATCTGACCTTGGAACACTGGAAGAGACCTGATTTTACAACAACACCCCTCTGACAGAGGGGACTGTGCCAGCCTAACCTGGCAATGTGGCAGTATGACTGTTCACATCAACCTACATAGCTTCCTGGACATAAAAGCAAAAGCGTGAAGGGAAGCATCACTTGGGCATCTGAGCAGTGGAGTCTTTGCTAGGATAGGGTGCGATAGGGAATTGGCAATATTCCCCATGTGTGCCACTATGTTATAACTCCTAGCAAGTCAGTTGCCGATCAGTCAATTCTGCGTTTGGGGTCAATGGGCAGCAGGTATGAGAATCAGGTGACACAATCAAAGAGGCAATGGTAGGTTCAACTAGAGTCATACGATCCAGACCGAAGATTTCAGCTTCCTGCATAGCAAAAACATGCCTGTTCTTACTGGTGCGATGGAAGAATAATTTGGTTTGCCCACTACCTCTGGAGCTCCTCAATACAGGGCTTCCAAGGAGGGACCAACCAGAGAGTGGGCTGGGGTGCCTGCCTTAAGAAAGCATTTGAGGGGCAGGCCACAACAGGGGCCTTATCCAAACACGCCAAACATGCCAAAGCCATGCGTATTGCTGGTTTCATTGTGCCCCAACCCGCTTCTGAGCCAGCATCAGACCACTGACAAAAGGCGTTTGAGGTTTGGGATGCCAGTTCACTATCCACATCCTGCCCTTCTTCCTACTTATCCATAAAAAAGTTGAATGCACATCATCTTTCCTACTGGGCGAGCCCCTTGAGATGGAATCCCTGTTAGGAATAGGCATGTCAATTACCAGACTGAAGATTTATTAAAAGCAGCTTTATCTGTATGAGTCTCAACTTTGGCAGTGAGCTTATCCCCTTTGGTACTTGAGCAGGTGGACCATGCCTAGTCACATGGCATATGCACTTTTTAAATGCCATCGGGTTCACCCCTGCACTAGCTGGCGTCAAGCTCACTTCTCTATTAAACTGTTCCAGTATATATGCAACAAAAACAAAACTACAGTTCATGTAAGGTTCATCAGACAAGCCTGCCTTGAGACGTTCAATCCCCAAACAGGTAGGGCAATGATCATGGCCATCCTCTGGTTGGAGAGGAGCCATACAAATGCTATAGACATGCGAGTTCAACATACCGAGCCAAACAAAAAACAAAGCTACACAATGTAGCTTCCCAATACAAAAGGCACCACCGTCTGTCCAACTGAGTAGTCAATTTGTGAAAAGAAAAGAGTTTACCGTAGCCTGTGGTGGACGAAAATAGAGGAACAAACCTTCAGGTTGTGAGGCTACAAGAGGCTATCAGTATCAGCAACACGTGCGAGAAGATAGAAGGAACAGATTGCGTGATGATATAGGGATTTTATACCGAACGATGCATCCTACATCACCCCATTGTCACAGATGACTTTGTTGGTATAATTATTCAAACTGCACATATGTGAGATGGAGATATCCAGTGCTTTAGCACCATCGTCTGGCAGTCAGTAACAATGAAATAGAACTGATCTGAAAAATGCAGCCTTGGAGAAATTTAGTTGAGCTGGAGTTTGAATTTTTAGTTTGGCCCAAGTCCTCTTGATATAACTGAGGAGGAGGGGTTTTTGACCCAGATATACTCCAGCCCACCACCAGAGGGTGATCAAAATGATTTGTCTTCTGTTGTCCATCTTTATGTACAATCTGTTCCACACTTCCACACAGATTGAGTACTTGCACTAGAGAACCTGGCCCATTTCTCTATCTGTTGGCAGAGTTCACAAGCAGCCTGCTGGCTCATGGAAAAGGTGCAGCTTTCTTTGTTTCGCCGGACTCTGGGATGCTGGGACCCTTTGAGACGCAAACTGTGGACGTCACTGCTTACACTGACATGTGGGGAGAGTACAGAGATCACCTCATCTGCAAAGTATGACGCTGTACAATTATATGTGTATTCACTTCATTTTGTTGCAGGGAGGCAAATAATGTCAGTGTTGCTTTCCTCCTTTAGGTAGGCGACCTTGAAGCCACACTTGTTCCCATGCAGATGATTGTGAAAGGCTGCCCGCTCTACTTCCAATTGACAGGCCCGCGTCCGAATTGCCAAAATCAGGGGCCGATCATACAGTCTGTTCCACTGTTCATGTCTCCAATTTAACCTGCCATTATTAGACATTGTGTGACATTGCCTGTATGCATTTGTAGGTTTGGCACTCACGTTTCTGGAGGTGATACAGTGGCTCGTTGTCTTCGCATCAACAATCCCACAGAGTTTGGTATATCAACAAAAACTAGCTTCTACTAATATATTAAGTTTTTGCTTCCTCTACACATTTTGACTATTGATATCGATCTAGAATACCTTTATTGTTGATTTTTCCCTCTGTGGGTTAATAAAGTTATCGTAACTTAGTCTTTACATGTTGCTAGATATACGCATGGACTGGGAAACATACAATATAAATCCAAATGACCATCAACCAATAAATGCCGATTCCACTGACGAGTCGAGCGGAGCGTTAAGGATTTCTGATGGGAGGGTTCAAGCAGCCAGGGAGAGAAAAGAGACCTTAGACTCTGAGGGAACAAGTGTCTCTGCCCAAAGCGTGAATGTGAGTGCTGTTAACAACACAAAAACACAAACTTTATCCATTTGTATGATTTTGCTTCTAGGAGGTTTCTTATGGGTACGATTGTTGCCAGTAATTAGTGCTTGCTGGCACAGGCTTATTTTTCTTTGGATCAAAAGTTAAATCTTTTCAGGATGGGGAAGGGGAGGAAAGTATATCCAAGAATGTCTGTACAGAAGAAAACCCCTGCCTTAACCCCCTTGTGGTAAAGAAAATGCACCTCTCTGACAACATCAGGCCCCACGTGGGCAGTCTCTCAGATTATCCGTACTGCATCACACCCCAGCAAATGGTATGTTGCATCCACTTACCACTCACCACACCGCTGTTCGCCACATAGACAAATTCATTTTTATTTCTTTCTGTTATTCCCAAGGTGATTCCAGCAAAGGGCAGCAGCACAATCCGTGTATCTTTCACTCCTCTGACACTTTCTGAGTCAGTCTTTGAGTCCAGGTGTGTGGGCTTGGCTCTGGGCTTCATGAGTCTCAACACCGAGGTACTGAGGCACTCAATACACTAAATAATATATCCCAGAGGATAAATCTGATGCACCCTAAATGCCCTTGATATGTGTTGTGTGCATGTTTACAGCTGGCTGCCTGCGTCCCGGGAAAAGTTGTAAGAGCTCAAGGTTTGAATCTGGAGCCTGTCAGGATGGATCTACTAGCAGGCGTGAAACCTGCAATGTAAGCAATTACAATCACACTATGTCCACAAAACCAAACCAGCACCACTAGATTTATGTTTCCTACACTAAATTAAGGCAAGGGAAGGCAAAAGGAGGTCAGTGGTGGTCCCATTAAGTTGCATATCTTTGTATTGACTCCCCGTTGTTGCAGGCTGTCGGTGCAGATGGAGGATGACGAACGGGTGCTGGAGTTTCGTGCCTCGGCCGGTGATTTACTAAAAAGAGAATCAGAACAGGAGGTTGGTCTGAGAAACACTTATCCACAGTGCACTGATATACTGAAGCGCACTCATGAGGTGAAAGTAGGGCTGGGCATTATGGCCTCAAAATAATATCCAGATTTTTTTTTTAACGCAAAAATGGTGATATTTCTCTTAAAAAATCTACATAAACACTGCTTTTGGGCAACAAAATCAAAATGTTTTAATCGTATACATCGATATTAATACTGCAATAATATTTTAGGGATGTTTATTGGTACTTAGTCAGTGTAATTATCATTAAAGTGAATTTAAGGAGTGAAAATTACAACAATACAAAAAAATCCCAAATCTCAGATGAAATACAGTTTATACTCATATCACGATAACAGGATATATCATATATATTGCCTAATGCAAGTATTTCTGACCTGTCATGCTCAGTGGATGTTCTGCTTGTTTTACTCCATAGCTGGTGATGTGTAACTTCGACGTCACACAGACCCTTCAGCTGAGAAACAATATAGAAAAGCGCTACTCAGCCCCCATTTTCAGTGCTCAAGCCACAGCCTCAAGCCCGGACCAGCAGCTCCAGCAACCCTGGCGACAGCCAATGTCTGGTGCTGAACCCACAACACAGCATGCAGGTGAGGCGCAGAGAGGCAGTCACATCCTGGGTGACACATGCTGTAGATACAGAATAGATTTTGATCTAAGAGAGGGTCTGTTATCAAGTTGATGTGATGTGTGTGTGTTTTTTTCCATTGACTGACAGGTAAATGTGGCCTTCCACTGCTCTCCATCCCTTTTGGACCATACAGACCAGGCAGATGAGGAAGTCATGCCCGGGGTGACGCTGATCCACAGTGCAAGCGGGCAAAGGAAGCTGAGGTTTGAGCAAAACCTCCAGATTCACTACAGCAACAACAGTCTGCAGGTGAGAGTGAATTTCTGAAACAAGTGTGGAAAGAAGAAAAATGAATGCTGCATGATCATATCTAGGCAATAGAAACATGCTCATTGTCTGTGCAGTCGGTGCCTCTCCGCGCCCATTTGGACCTTGCTACGATGCGTCTGTCCACTTACAGCATTGACTTTGGGTGCTGCTATGTGGGGCAGACACTGACCGCTGGAGTCAACCTCTACAGCCATGGAGCCCACACATACTGGAAATCCCTCATAGGTTGGTACTGAACTAATTTGTCGGGGTTTGTTTACACACCACTTTGTCTTTATTAGCTGGAAGCATGCAGTGTTTTTACACACACAACATTTAATATTTTTAACTCAGACCTTATTATATTGAGTTTAGGGCTTCTCTAACCTAGTTGAATTTAAAAGGAGTTCCTATTAAATAGCCTTATGTCATGCAGTTATGATTATCTTGACAAGAATTACATCTGGTGATGCCACACAAGCAAAATGATGTGTCCATTATGATCTGCATTTCTGATCTTTCCTGTATGCCTGTGTGTTTGTGTGTAGATTCACGTGACTCCCATGTTTTCCGAGTGGACCCAGAAGTTGGGTTTCTCATGTACAACAAACTCCTTGCCACCGGCTGCAGGCAATGTCTGCAGATCAGCTTCACTCCCAGGTAAAAACTGCTATATTGTAAAACAAATATTAACACTGTTATGAAGTTTCTTACGTGTGCATATCATGTGTTGCAGTGAGGATAAAGAGTTCCAGTCCACTGTGGTAATCCGATCCCCTCTGGTGAAGACCCCCCTAACTCTGCAGCTACAAGGAACAGGATCCTTTGACAAAGCATACAAGTCTGACATGACCTCACCAGCTGCTGTTTAATCTGCTCTCCATAAATCAACCCACTGATATGATTTTGGTAAGAATGTCAATAAATATAAAGACCCACTCATTGAGTCTCTGTCATTTTATCAGATATCACATTACCAAAGCTCACTCACTGATTTGTAAAATATGAATTAAGGTAAGGATAGGACCCAGAGATATGTTAACTCTGAGCTTTACACTAGATATTCATGAGATTTTCACTGAGTTACAGCTGTATACATTCTGTATGTTTACATATTAATGTGCTGTGACAGTTTAAGTAACTTAATCTGCCATTTTACAAATATGTTACATAGAATGGTATTTACAGCTATAGTACAATAACATTAACTTAGTTTGTGCAAAACTTTTACTAAAGGAATGATTCAAATACAACCTGCTATTGTCAAGGAAGTGAAAGAAAGCAGCAGCTCCCATTCCAGTTTCAGTGCACACGGACAGCATGCCAGAGAGAATTTTCAGAAAAAAACCACACAAGAGAGATGTTAGGAAAGCCTGTTCGAGAGTTTATCCAAGGTGCATTTTTGTAGTAAGTTTTCCATCACACGAAGCTTGCGTTTGCAATTCTGTCGCTACTAGAAAGTTTTTTTGCTTTGGGTTTATGCTTACTGGGCCCAAAAAGGCAGCGAAAGAGTGACCCGTAGCAAGAGCTCCTTTTCTCCGGATTCACCACTGTGAATCTCAGCTCTGACCACAGGAAGGCCAGAATTTCAGCAGTAAGCCAAAAACTCTTTTCTATGTACGAGATGCAAGAAGTTTTGTTAGCATGAAGGTTATACTCTTTGTTTTGAGTGACTGTCTCAAGAACAGACCAGGCATATATGATTTACACACAAACACACACACACACACAAATCTGTTTTTGTTCATAACAGCTGCTTGTGGTGTTTAACTACACCACAGTTCAGCGGTAGAGTTGTCTACAACCGTTGCAAATCCACAGAGAGATGCAAATGTCCAATTGATATTCTTTGCACCCAAGCAATCATTTGCAAAGCAAGGACATGTCTGATCACAATAAAAGAAGAGTTGAGAGGAACTAACCTGAAGAGAGCAATGCTGCAACCAAGGACACTGGGGCATTTGTTATTCTGATGTTCCACTGTGCCAAAAAGAGGGGACAAGCATTACGATCATTTTTCTAATAACCCCAATTCACAGTGACAGCGTGTGCACCATGTCTGCTGTCTGCAGTTGTGTCCAAATGTTTCAGATGTTTTGGAATCAGCTTTATTGTCCATGTAAATACAAGGATGCAAATTGCTCATATTTTCAAGAACAGTTAAAAAGAACAATTATTGGAGCCCATCAGAGGAGCTCTTATATCATCTATCTTCATATGCGGTCTGCAGTTTATGGGTTTTCTGTTTAGAAAACACAGCAGCACTTTATTTACCTTGTATCTCGATATCAGAATCTGTGTATTTAACCCATACAAACCCATTTCCAAAATAAACTGGGACGTTGAGAAAAATCTGAATAAAAAACAGAATACAGTTATTTGTAATCCTTTTTAACCTAAAATCAATTGAATTCAGCACAAGACAAGAAATTTAATACTAATTCACTTTATTGTTTTATGGAAATATATACAAATCTTGAATTTGATGCCTGCGACATGTTCCAAAAAAGTTGGGATAGAAGTATGTTGTGTTCCATAAACTTTTCTTCTAACACTAAGTAATTGTCTGGGAACTGAAGACAACAGTTGTTTAAGTGTTGAAAGTGGAATTTTGAAGTTTAAAGTACACCTTACATCTGAAGTATATCTTAAGTTGCTCAACAGCCTGGGGTTTCCTTTGTTGTATTTTGCGCTTCATAATGCCCCATGCATTTTCAATTGAAGATAGGTCTGGTCTGCACGCAGGACAGTCAAGTACTTGCACTCTTTTACTGTGAAGCCATGCTGTTGTAACTCTGCAGAATGTGGCTTCATTGTCTTGCTGAAATAAGCAGGGACATCCCTGAAAAAAATTATCATCTGGATGGAAGCATATGTTGCTCCAAGACCTGTATGTACCTCTCAGCATTACTGGTGCCTGCACACAGATGTGACAGTTACCTATGATGCCATGGGCACTAATGGGCCCCCAGGTCATTACAGATGCTGGCTTTTGAACTGTGCAACAGTCTTATTAGTCCTTTTCCTCTTTAGCCATTATTTCCCAAAACAATTTCAAGTGTTGACCCAAAGTGGGGGGAGCGTCTAGATGTTGTCAATATACGGCTTTGGCTCTGCATGGGGGAGTCTTAACTTGTATTTGTAGATGCAGCGACACTCTGTGTTAACTGACTATGGTTTTCTGAAGTGTCCACATTTTAATGTCCATCTCAGAATGATGTCGGTTTTTAATGCTTGCCCCCTACGTGCAGATATTTCTCCAAATTGTCTGAATCTTCGGATATCATGGACCGTAGATGGTGAAATTTCTAAAATCCTTGCAATTGCACGTTGAGAAACATTGTTCATTATCTGTTGGACTATTTTTCCACACAGTCTTTCATAAAGTGGAGAACCTCAGGCCAACGACTAAGCATTTTAGGAATGCTCCTTTTATACCCAATCATGCTACTGTCACCTGTTAGCTATAACATACCTACCTGCGGAATGTTGCAGCTGTTTTTTGAGCCTTTCACCACTTTCCCAGTCTTTTCTTGCCCTTGTCCAAATGTTATTGGAAAGAGTTCCAGGTATCAGTGTCAGAATTTGATTATACTTCCCCAAAAAACAATAAAGTTAATTGATCAGTTTGAACATTAAATATCCCGTCTTTGTGCTGAATTCAAACGAATATAGGTTGAAAAAGATTTGCAAATCACTGTATTTTATTCATATTCACATTTCACAAAACATCCCAGATTTTTTGGCAATTAGGTTTCTATATTATGATTGGTCAACCGTTTAGTTTTTGCAGGAACATCACACCCCTCACTATATCATAGTTACCAGTGGCTGTATAGCTGAAAACCCCACTGTAATTAAACAACCATAGCATTGGTTGTACCAAGGGAATTTGCCCTTGGATTTAAAAGCAGCATCTCCTTGACATGCAAATTTATTCAAAGTGTCACATAGTGATGTGACAGACACAAAGGCTTACCCACTTGGCAAAAATTTCTTGAAAAGACATTTTTGAAGACAACTTAAAGGTAATATGATGGACCGGCCAGATTTAGCCCAAAAAACAGCAATGTCCGTCTGGTGTTTGGTGGAAAACTACTGATGAAGTGTTTATGCGTCAGTATAACCTATAACAATCAACACCACTGAAGTTATACGAGCAAGACAAAACAAGACAAATTTCCCAAAAGAATCTCTAAAAAACAGAACACTTGAAGTAATTATTCTGCTCTTTTGTATCTCTTGTACGTCTCTGAGACGTACAACACCAGCAGCGTCCCAGCAAACAGTTACCTGGCTTCACTGAGCCAAATATCTGATGGATACTTGGTATCACAAAGTTTTCAGTTAACATCAGGCTTTTGGCAATCTGTGAATGCATTTGCTTCTAAAATGATATCGAAATGTTAAGTAAAAATAAGACAAAAGCTAATTTAATAAAATGTCCTCATGGGGATGGAGACAGTCCAAATGTTTTGGGGACAAATACCTTTAGTTTATGCTTAGTATGTATAGTTTTACAAAAGACTTTGGGACTCCCCAAGGATGTTAATCTTTTTTTATATACATATATTTTTTGTTGTGCAAAGAGAAAATTTGTTTACTAAACACTTGTTTTAAATTTTGCTAATAGCTAGTAAGAAGGTGATTATTAAGAACTGGTATAAACCTGAACCTCGTGGTCTCAAACGATAGATTGAGTTAAAGGAATTATTGCAATGGAGAAGACAACATTTTCATGTAAAAAATGTAATGTAAAAATTGTAAGAAGTTGACTGCCTAGTTTCAAGAAGAAGAGGATGCTACTTTCAACTGAATTTACAAGGATAATTTGGAATTGTATGGCACCCCACAATGGTCTATTTTTGTTTTAAAATATTAGATTAAAAGTTTAAAAGGTATCCTCATGGATATTAAGTAAAGTTTCATAAAAGTGTCTTTTACCAGCAATAAAATTGGGTCCCTCCAGGATAAGCTGTTAGTGGAGAAAACCTAATGAAGAGCTTTAATAGGTTGCCATAAAACCCGCAAAATTGGGAAAATGTGATGAGGTGCATGCAGCTAGTGTCCACGCATCTTTTTTAAAAAAAATAAATCTTTTGATTAAGGCCCCTGTCCTTCAGACAGCCTGAGTCCGCCACGCGTCTATTAGACCCGGAAGTTAATTTTTCAGTTTTTAATCCCAAAATCTCAAACAAAGTTTGCACAGATGATGTACTTACCCCTGTTGTCCACGCGGGGGCAGGGCTCTCCCCAGTTAGACGCTGCTGCCTTGGAAACACGCCGGAGAGCGTCACCATTTCCTGGAGCTCACGTTGTTGCTGACATCAGAGGCGCAGCTCCGGGAAACTCGGGTCCTCGCTGTGGTGTGTGAGTGGAGACAAGCAGAGAGCAGGCAACAAAAAAAAACTTTCCTCGGAGACACAGCAGGCACTTCACTGTTGTTCTGTCCGCTAACAGCTCAGGAGTACGCATCCGCGAGAGGGGGAGATCTTTGCGCCTGAACACAGCTCGTATCTATAAATTCTGCCGCCCCCCCCCCCGGTACCGAGAGCAGTTTCCAGCAGATACCAGCCCACTGTTTTGTCAAGATTTTTGCTCGGCATCTTTTGGGATTTTTCCGTGATTCCTCTCGGTTATCTGCCCGAACTGAAACTCTTCGTTGGTTAGTTCATCTTCGTTAATCCTACAGCGAAAACATGGACACGTACAGATAACAAGGTAGGTCCAGTCCAGTCGAGATGATTTTGTTTTGGAGGCCACTACTAGACTGTTATTCCTGTTTATTCAGGATGAAATGCTACGGTGTGGAAATAGACTTACAGCTGAGTTGCCAATGTTAACCGCTCATGTAGTCAAACAGAGGCATGTTCAGCCGTGTATTCTTACTGAGTGGGCTTTATTGCAAATGGAAAAAGGTATTTGAACAGCCTCAAGCCTAGATATTAAAACACATTTGTTACTGCAAAAAAAAAAAAAAAAATCTGCCTTGTTCATCAATGATGCTTCTAGAGAGGTGCTTTCTCTTTTACAGTCGCTTTTAACAAAGACTATACTTGCAGTGAACCAGGAGTTGCATGTCTGGAGGAGTGAGGGATTTCTGTGAAGTCATTGTCATCCTGTGTGTGTGAACTTGGTCTGTATCTTTTTCTACCCTGCTGTCCGAATTCCATCCCTCTGTGATTCACAGTGCTCAAATAAACAGGGGTTTTCCTTGAAAGGGGCAGCTCTTCCGCTCTTCTACCCATGCATCTCCCAAGTGTTCTGAATCCAGTGACAAGGCCATGTATAGTGTTAAAAGTGAAACGACTGCTGGAGCTTCGTCCAAAGCTCTCTACGTGTTCATGCGGTGGCAGGCTCTCTGCATCGATCTGCCAAATTAGATTAATGAGGCCATTGTGTTCAGTAAGTCAAATCCATATAAACTGCACTCACAGGAGTGTGAGCATCAAACTGACGGATGAGTTTATCAGCATGTTGGCATGCCTTTTGGGGCTCCGAAATAGCCTCAAAGTGAGAGTTAAACTGTCAAGTGGAAACCGCCCACAGATACGGTTGGTGTGCCTCAAGCAAAACTATCCATTTGGCTGATAATGGGGCTATAACCCACAATAAAGATGCCGACCAGAGACATAAGAGAAACAAGTCTCAAACAAGAGCTTATGGCAAGGTTAATATCATTTGTCAAGGGGAGTTCCAAGGCGTCTCATTTCATCAAGTGCTGAGAAAGTGTTTGTGGCCTGCATTGTCATTTTTGAAAGGAGTGTTTTAAAGTATGTCATGTGCTGCAGACTTTGCTCATGTTGACTGAATCTCTCAGCCACCCACTTAATGAGAAAATTGTGTTCATCTATTAACTGCTGTCAACTTTCAGGACTGCTTCATGCTGGCTCCTCTTTGCGGGGCATGAGCTGAACGTCTTAATAGGGCTAAACGCAACCTCCTCTCCCCCACGTAGTTCCTCCTGTGCTGTTGTGTGCCTGATCCACAGAAAATTGAATGCTTGCCAGACACCCACTAACTAGAAAGCCTGGAGGTGAAAGGTTACTGCGACTCATAAAAAGTGCTTATCATCTTCCCTATTTGGCCTGTTTTGGACGTTGCCTGGTTACACTAGAAAGGAAAACATGTTCTGTTAGTAGGTGTAAGAAGATTTTGCATCTTCTCAACTTGCTCGACAGTATTATTAGACGATCTGTTCTAGTGCAGAGATGTTTTTTTCAGTGAACCGTGGCTTTAACCTGTTCTGCTAATTCAAGCAGAAACCGGAAGGCTGTTTTACAAACTTGGCTTGTCGAACTTGAAGACATGGTTCCTATCTCAGCATCATCGGGCGAAGGTGGGGTACACCCTAAAAGTTGCCAGTTCATCGCATGGCTGACATATAGATTCAAACAACCATTCACTTATCATTTGCACATATTGTTGGTATTTGGTTTTACTACTCTGTGACCATGTGTGGAATGGAGGTAAGCAATAAACCAGTAACCTTTGTAGCCTACTGCCTACTGCAGTCTTCTGCAGAGATTCGAGATCGCAGCAGAAGAGCCACCAACTCTGTAGCACTCATCGCATCAATCTGAACTTTATGAGCAGACCAAATGCTAAGCTACACTTTGATGAAATGGAAATTAAATGAAAGCCCTCTCACACTTGGCAAGAGCGACTGCAGGACCCCAAGAATGAGAGGAAGGAGATTGTGTTGTTTGACAAGACAAGAAGTTGAGCTCTTTGGCCTGATTGGCAGACATTGTATCTGTCTCAACCCAAACACGCTTGGATGTTCTGTCTTGATGGTGGAGCACGGTAGTCGTGGCATCCCTCTTCTCAGCTGCCCAGACTTGGAAGCAGGCCAGGATAGAGAGACCTGCAAGCGTGGACAAATACAGATACATCTTTGGCCAAATACACAGAATAGGAATGATTGTCCTCTAAGCTCAGCAAAGTCTTGGAAAATGCGGAAAAGTGACTTTGGTACTATGCTTCAGCAGGTTGGCCTAGTGATCAGAGTTTTCAAGCACTTGTTTAAAACCATGCCAGACTACAATTTGAGATCTTAAGTGCAGTGCAGAAAGACTGACAGCATACAAATACAGGTGTACAAAGCTGGTGGCGGCACACCCCAAGATGACGTAAATCAGTAACTCCTGACAATGGCACTTCTGTATGGTTTTAACAGTCTGGTTTCATGTGAGGAATTTCATTATTTTTTTTTCTTTGTGGGGTGTTTTGTGAAGACATACAAGAAAGAACTCCTTTAAATCAAGACTACAACAGAAGAAAATGTGAAGAAAACAAGTTGGCCTGACATACGAAGTCAGTCTGCGTCGCTTTTCTTTTTCTGTGAGTGCACTTTGGGCCAGCCCCCTCCCCAGAAACCAAGAGGAAGTTGTCTTGATTGGGCTTTGTCTGCACAGCTTGTCTGACTATAAACACAGTATCGTCAGCAGCGGAAGAGCCTGAGCCTGCGAGGACGGCCAGTTACACAGCAACATGCCGGCAGACCCCATACCCATTCAATAACACTGAGCACAAATTAGTGCAAAGTGTGGTGTGAAGCTCCGTGGCTAGTCAGACATCCATGTTTTTGATTGTATTCCAATGTTTTCTGATAGGAGCGAGACCGTGTTTGCAGTTTGTTGCAGAGATGAAATCAGATTTTTCCCTGTGACACTCACTTGAGTATCAAAAAGAAAGCACAGAATCGAGACACTCCGTGGATAAAACCTTTGGTGGTGAAGCAGAAATACTTTCTTGCCTCTTCTTGAAACCACAGCCGTTTGACAATCTGTCTTGTGAAATGGGTTTAAGTCCATGAGTTGTCTCTGCATAGCTGCCTTTGGGTGAAGAAACACAATGAATGAACATGCTTGTAATAGCATGTCCATGCATAATGGAAAAAAACAGCTTACTTTACAGATCACACTTAGATTCCTCTCAGGGGAGGGGAGTATCGTTCTAGTGATCCAGTAAGTAGATGTATTGTGGATGACAGGCAAATCACTGCTTCCTTTGGCTATTTTTAGCCAGCATTGCACAGTTGATCATAATGACAGATGGATCTACTGTTATGAGAACTAATAGAGCCATCGCTTTCACTGAGAAGGAGCCTCTTTCACTTGAGTATGATTGGTATCAGTGGACTGAGTTAAAATTCAAGTCAATTTCAACACATACAAGAGGTAAAAATGTGTAAATAATGGCATCAAGTCTAAAGGTAAATTCCTGTTTTTGAAATAAAACAGATTAAGTGCCAGGTGACAGGAAGAGTCCTCTTGTTTTGTTGTAGAAAGCAATTGTTAAGCAGTGTATCCCCTTGAAACCTTGGATCTCCTCTCAGCAATAACTCTTGTGTTACAAAAGCAAGAGGAGCCAAGGTTATGATAAACGAGTGCTGAGGCCTATGACGTTCTTCTGCCCACACTGGCCTACCAACAGTCAGAAATCCTCAAGTGTGTCCCAGTATAGCAGACCCTTTGGCTTGCAGTGTGCAGGACTTACTGTATTTTCTCACTTCCCAGAATCACAGCCTGAACAATGTGTCTGACTCATTAAGCCTCAGGACAGTTTTTGGCAAGCCTTCAGCAACTCGGACACCCCTGCTGCTGACCTTTTGAAAAGAGTAAGTCACCTAAGTGTGTGTGGCTCACTAATCCTTGTGTTGCAATTCAAATGATGTACCGGTTCTTGTGACCAGCGTCACTGTAATGCAGGGGTACTCATCAGCAGTGCAGAGTCATGTCATTCTTTTTCTGTTATGGATACAGTAGATTAAAGCCTGTGTCGTCATGTCAACAATACAACATTTATGTTTAAGGACCAAATCAGTGTTTTTCAAAAGGCTTACATCTTTTGTTGCAGTTTGTGAAGTCTACTTTTCCCTTGGGTCCATTCATCTTATAGAAATGGAAATGAATCGGCAGACTCCTGAAGCCTAACCTCTGCTAATCTTCGTCAGAATCCTTCATTGTTATGAGGCAATACAGTGAAAACATCACAAGTCAAATCATAATGTATCAAAAATGATTGTAGACCATTGATAACTTAAGCGAGTTTCAAGGGTTGGTTAATTTCACTTTATACAGAAATAAACCTACAAACCAACTTGAAAAGTTTATATGGCAGTCTCTTATTAAGACTTGGTTGAAAAGAGAAACACTCCCAGGTCTGTACGGTAAACCTAGCAGCTAGTTAATTCACTTCAGTATAACGACTGGAAATGGGGTGATAACTAGTCGAGATGTTCCATTTTTTCCTCCTCGATGCTGATTCCTATACCTGGGCTTTGGGTATCAGTGTATACTGGGTACTGATCTGATGCCAGAATTATAATCTTTCACAGCTCAACAGCAGGAAGTATTGTTGTGCTTGAACTTTCTATTAATGCTCTGATTAAAGCAGCCTGTGTGGAGGCACAACTTCCTGCGATGGCTTTAGGAGCAGCAAAGAATTTATTTTGACTAACATTAAGCATTGCTAATTGAGCTAACTGGGAAGTAGCAAAGTCCTATTAACGCGGTATCGGATCAATGCATAGACTCAGTACTCACGGATTCTGATACCGGCAATTTCAGCCGTATTGGTGGCATTTCCCATACCGTTACTGTAATTAGAACCACTCTAGGAATGTTTTGTCCAACAAAATCCACCTTCCAGTATCTGGAAATTCACCAGTTACCATGCTAAATCCATAAATTTAATCCATGCATTGCAAGAGTATGAAGACAACGAGGCAGAGCCAGGCTAGCTGTTCATGCAAAGCTAAGCTGTAAAGCTTCACATTTATTGCACAGGCTCCAAACTCAGCAAATAAAGTGTAATATCAGTATTGTAAAAGAGCAATTTGTAAGACATTGAGTCTTATTTTTGGGTCATCAAATGCTGACACTTTGGGTTGGTAGGTCAGGCTGTCTCGCAGAATGAAGCGTCAGTGTGCAAAAAGTCCAGGAAACCAATAGTGTTGGTGTTTGGTGACCTGGGAGGAGTGGTGTGGTCCTGTACAATTTCCAGCAGTGTCATGGCATCTCTGATGTCCTTGCATGTGCGAGCTCTATGTAAAAATATATCAGTTTCAAAACTGGTTATCATAAAAATTTGCACTTCTGTTGACTACAGACAACCAAGGGGCTCTGATGTTTACTGCCTTCTGTTAGTATAGTACCATGACTTCTGCATGTCTTCAGTGATCAAACTCTCCCAGATGTCTTATCCTCTCCACCTTCTGATCTCATTGTTATTCTTTATGGACTGTCCATTTTGGCATCTGATGATGAGCTGTGCTGGAGAATGGAAACCCACTGAGCCCAGCAGACATGTTGCCAAGTTTAGATGTTGATGTCTGAAATGGCGATTTCCTTGGGACTCCACTCGGGTGATGTCAGATACTAGGTCATACTGGTGCTCGGGACACCAGGCAGCTGGAGACAAGACGTTCCCCTCTTTAATTGCAAGGAAGGGGGAGTTTCCCATCGGAGACCTACAACCAACATTACATTGTTTGCTTGGTTAGAGACTGATGTAACAGAGCCGAACAGAGCTGAGGTTTAGTGTATAATTGTGCACATACGTGCTTGGCTGCTCTTCCTGTTCAATCATTCCAACAAAAGTAAAATTATTGTCTCATGTCTTTTCTGGCCTAGACAATCCCACACAACCCTCATATGAAATCCCATCCCCTGTCCTCTTTTTAATTGATTCTTCCGCCATTTCAGCAAAGGAGAGGCCTCTGCCAACAAAACATTGTCCAAAACTCAGTGATGACAGTGTTGTGCGTCACAGTATTCGAAGCACGTCTGGATGTGGGAGGCGTTGGATTAGTCTCATGATCTAATGGAGAGACAGACTTTTTATTTTTTTATTTCAAGAAAGTGTGGCAGCAGAGCAATGAGACAGTAGTGAGTGGCGATTAGCATTTGATCTTCAACAGGCGAGGCTGTCACCAGTGACCACCTGCAATGGAGTGTGTGGAGAATTGGGCCAGAGATCTGTGGGCACGGCTAGCCCGGCATCCCGCTGGGCAGAGGGCCTAGCAGATGGGCCATCTGGTGACTTGCTGGCACAGGACAGGGGCTGTTCTGTTCCTGTGTGTGCACGATGTGTGATTGTGTGTGTGCGTATATGTGTACGTGTATGTGTAACATCAACAGAGCGGGCCACGTGGTGTTAAGAGACCACCTGTCTCATGCGTGTTCCTCATCTCTTTCATGTTTGCTCAGCAGCACGATACAAGCACAGCGCAGCACAGATAGACCTATCATGCTCCTCTTAAACCCGCCCTTTGTAGCAGCATATTACGTGTGTATAAGTAAGTGTAAATGTATCCATTTTTAGCACTCACACTTGTAGATTTAACTGTTCTGACTTCACGCTTAGGTTTTAATGTTTTGACGGTCGGATCCATTGCACTCCGCGATTTGTGCCACTGACATCAGTGTTACTGCACGTTCCCATGTTCAGAGAGGAAGAGAGAAAGAATTAGTGTCTCTGAGAGACAGGCTCGAGTGTTTTGTCTGTACAGACTGGGACAGCGTGTACACAGCATAACATCCTTTAAAAGCATGAGAGCACATGCAGCATGCACACTTGAAGTTAGCAAGACAAAAAGCAACTTTAAGGAAAAAGGAAACTGATCTGGTGTGAGTTGCTGTTAGTCTTTAGGCCCTTTATTGTTTTTTCTAAAACTTTTTGTTTTGTCATCGGCTGCAAAACTTTAACACCCACATTTTTTTCCCCTCATTTTCAGTCAGGTTGTTTTTATCTGTGATGCATGTGTGTTCAGATGCTTATTATTTTTTCTGTATTTCTATATCAGGAAAGGACAAACAGGTTGTTCCTCTATCTAAGTCTTTGAAAGTGCACGATACTTAGCTTTGTACACTCAGTGGTATTTGCTGATTTGCAAATTTGCTTGATCTTTTATAAGCATTAGCTTCCAGTGGCTAATATAAACTATTCAAACTTTAGACAGACATTTCAGCTCTGGTGGTAAGAGGTTATTCCCTAATTGGTTGACTTTGTGTTGTGCTTCAATTTAACTAATCATAATTATTGTCCTTTGTGGCCAGATTTGTTTTGAGAAATTTAGCCAAGCTTGGTTATCTTAACATACAACATTTCTCAAATCCCGCGAATGATCTCTCTTTAGCATTGAAACTTTAAAGCTTTTTCAAAGCTTCTGTACATTTTTAGTTTCAAAACCTAGACAACGAAAATACAAAGAAAGAAAAGATGGATTTTTTTGTTTGTTTTAGAGCTACAACAATTAATAAAACAGTGGTGCAGGGGTTAGCACTGTCGCCTCACAGCAAGAAGGGTTCAATTCTGGGTCAGGACGTTTCTGTGGGGAGTTTGCATGTTCTCCCTGTGCCTGCATGGGTTTTCTCCGGGTACTCCGGCTTCCTCCCACAGTCCAAAAACATGCAAACTGGGGGTTAGTAGGTTAATGGTCACTCTAAATTGCCCGTAGGTGTGAATGTGAGTGTGGATGGTT
Source organism: Mola mola (assembly GCA_001698575.1). NCBI lineage: Eukaryota > Metazoa > Chordata > Actinopteri > Tetraodontiformes > Molidae > Mola > Mola mola. The sequence continues at coordinate 2,121,299 of KV751356.1, read as the reverse complement.
GTTTGTCTCTATATGTCAGCCCTGCGATGAACTGGCGACTTGTCCAGGGTGACCCAGTTGACAAGGCTACACAAAGACATTGGTCAGGTCAAAATAAAAACAAATAGATTTTTCTCACCACTAACTATGCTCAAAATGTTATTGCAGATTTTTCATAACATGGGGTAGATATCCACAGGGAAACATTTCTTGGTTTTTACTCAGTAACTCAGTAACTCAGTAATTGTTGTTACAATTTTTACTAGGAAAAAAAAAAAGTTTTTTTCCTGTTCCCCTGCGAAAGACTTTTCACATCATTATGGGATGTAACGTTCGCTTTTCTGTTCTGTACTCAACAAATTAATGCATAAAGAAGGATCGGTCGTTGGAGAGCTCATGGTCTTCCCCTGAGGCAGGCAGCTAAGGCAAATGCCTACGTTCTCTTTGCTGCTGCATCATGCCATCTCAAGGGCACTTGGCTCCTGTGTGATTAAACACTGAAGGATTCCTCCGCCGCTGCTGCTTTTGCTTCTCGCTGTGGCGATAAAGGGACATTGGGGCATTGACAGGATTTAGATGGCTTAAGTAACCAGCATCAAATGTGGGTCTTGGCTGTTGTGTTGTTATTTGTCTGCCAGGAGTTTTCTAAAAAGGATATGTCAATCTCGAGAGACGGCCCTGGTTAAATAAAGATTAAAAAAATAACAGAAGTGGTGACATTGATATTGGAAACAAAATAATGCTTTGTGTTGAAACCGCCACCTGCGTCCTGTTTTGTCATTGTTTTCGTGCAATCACCGAAATATTATGTGTGCCAAGCCATAGGAAAGAGGCACAGTTCTTGGATGTTGAAATGAAGCTGTGTTTTCTGTTGTTGTTCTCAGGATGAAATCTTCGCTTGCAGAGAGAAGTTGAGCTCTGTGCTCGAGTTCAAAAGGGCCACTTCCTGATGATGACAGTAAACATGGGTGAGTAGTACTAGAAAGCAGTTGCCTGCCCAGTAGATACATACAGAAACTCACACGATTATAGGGAAATACATAAACAAAGCTCTCACACATCCTCTGGCAGGAACAGTGCACTGAAAAATAACATGGATGGGTACAGAAAAGCAGTAGGAAGTTTTTAAACAGCTTCAGATGGCCAGTTATACAAACTTGTTTTGGTATTTTTTACAGTAACGAGATAACAATGTTTTCCTAAGCTTTTTTTTTTTTTTAAATTTGTTCAGGTAGGGGATCTTGATTTTCCCACATAGAAAGGTTTTATGTAAACCCCCACCCCCCCCAAAAAAAACAAAAAACAAAACACATATTCACCCCATTTATGCAAGGCCATTCAGCCACACACACATACACAGACTGAGTTCCTCAATACACTACAACTTAAACAATACACTCCTGTGCTAAATTTTCATGTGCTTGGGACCTGTAGGCCTGCAGGAGCTGTATTCTTAACCTGTTGTCTGACCTTTGTAAACAAAGCTCTGAATAATAAATCTATATATGTACTCTATTCTTCACATTCAGAGCTAAACACAATGCACTATGCATCACATCTGTTGCTGAGTGTTCACCCAGGGTTCTTTCTTTTTGACTTAATCCCCGTCCCTGTAATCAAAAAATGCATTTTTTTCAGATGACGGTCTTCAAAATGGACCGGGACTGCACAGGAACTCGCAAGGTAAACTAATTGTCCCAGTTGATTTACAAATTGCAGAAATAACATTATATCTGTGGAAATGGATATACCCTCACTTCTCTCATGTCTGTGCGTCATTGTGCTAATGGTGTGTTTAAAACTCAGATGTCAGAGCTGGGAATGATGTCTGTGTTCCAGTTACGCATTGGTAACAAGTTGAGGTGTGACGTTACACAATATTCATGATTCTATCCAAATCACGATGAACGGGACAGTATTTGATATGTATCACGATACATTAAAATTTAAACTTAATAATTCTTTGAACAGTAGTATATTAGATGTTACACAGCCTTAATAACAGGTCAGAAAAGCAGCTACTGTTGTTGTTTGCATTGGTAGCTACTACCAGGTGGTAACAACGCATGACATGATAGTTTGCATGTGAAAGCAACATAACATGACCACATTTAGAAGCTACACAATGCTGTTGGTGAAATATATTCAGTTAAACAAGAAAGAAGACTAAGTTGATAATAAACATTATAATGTGCAGATGTTGTAGCATGGAGAAGCCATCTTGGATTTCAACCATGAGGTTAAAGAAGTTCCTCTGAGTTCTAACTTCAGGGGGTGTTCCTGCTAGAGCTCGACCGATATAATTTTTTTGGAGCTGATACCAATACCAATATTTGGAAGTAAAAAAGTTCTGATATTTGATGTTCACCGATACACACAAATCTTTCACAGTGACCCCTCAAATGAGGCTATCAAATATTCATAACAAAAAATATGCAACAGATGCAGAATATGTTACAGATTAACAATTAACTTTTACTAAAGTAAAGGACAGCATTGAAAAATTAATCTTAGCATGAAAGTTGGCACCAGGGTCAAACAGTTAGCTCAAAGTTTAGTTCCAACTGCTATGACTTAATTGTCCCCCAACTGTAATAGTTGTGTTTTGAATTAAATGTCGTCCAAACTTTAGAATAATCGTTTGTTAGCTTGTTTGTTGTTAGTTGAACTTTACAGGGCCTTTAGGGCTATTCATTTTGTCAGGCCAGGCTGATAAACATAAAGCTAAATATTTCTTTGCCTTTTCTGTTGTTGCTTAGTCTATCAGCGATCTCCATGGTTGTGTTTTTAGATTAGCTCGCTGTGTTCCCTTGCCTCCAGTCTTTTGGCTAAGCTAAGCTAATTGCCTTCTTCCACTTCATGCATGTGACAGTAGTGTGAATAACTTTTGACAACAAAAACGCATGATGATATTAACCCAAATGTCTAACCATTTCTTTAATATTGATTTAATGTATTCTTTATATAGCTCTCTTTGAGTGTTCATTACGTTTCCATGACCGTTCTTGAAAACAAAAACATGCTAGTCTTTGGGTTCTGATATTGACTTTCAGGAGAGATCTCTTGTACAAACATTAATTGCATAACCATAGTTGCCTATACACCCTACAAGCATTACAAAGTCATTAGCCTCACTGAATAATTAACTTTAGTAGTTCACACCATTAGCTGCTAAATTAGCTGTATCACAGTTTCAGCAAACAGCACGGTGTGTTTAGAGTGCGTATTGCTTATTATAGCTAGTGTGTGCGTGTATTTATCTGTGTGTGTGTGTGTGTGTGTGTGTGATTTGTGCGTTAAAGCTCACCCCGTGCCGCTGCAGAGTGAGGACACATTTGGCTCCAGCTGCTAATCCTGCCGGATGCCTTTGCCATGATGTGTCTCTCGGCACCAGGAAATCCCCTCAATGTCTTTATTCAGGCACACACAGTTGCTGCCTCGCTGGTCCTCACACACACTTTGTTAGCTTGCAAGTTGCTGTGCTGGCCTCTTAAAGCCAGTGGTGCCTCTGGGGGCTGTAGATTCCATCTTTAACTCCAAACTCCTTTTCGCTGTTCCAGCTTTGGAGAACTAGCGTACTCCGGCAATAAAGCCACAGGACAGCAGCTCTTTTCATTTAACTATCTTGAACTGGACTGGAAACTTTATTTTACCCACTGCCGCTTTCGCGGTTCTCAGCTTTAGCCTGAGAAAAAAACTAAAACATGCAGAGTGATGATGCAATGCCCAGCAATCAGCCTCCATTGTGTAATGCTGCTTGCTCTGCTCTGCTTCCTGGAATTCCCCCTTTTCTTATGCTGGTCCCATTTTATCCAAGACACAAAAAGAAGCACAGGACATAAACTGCAGGTACCCCAAAACTTCTCGGTCATGTTGACATAAGGTTTCTGAAGTAAAGCAGGTTTGTACTCCTGCTTCTGTCAGCGACGTGTGAGCTGGTTGCTTTGGGCCATGCTGGTGGTTATCTTAGGCTGGCAGCAGCCGCAGACCAAGCCTCAGTGATGTAAGAATTTATAGGCAGCCATGGCATCCTGATCTGTACCACACAGTTCTCACACTCTCACTGCCCCCTTCGCAATTGAGCCTCCCACTCCCTCCTCTCTGCTGTTATCCATAAGTTACAGCCCTCAGACACACAGAAGACCCACATGTATGCCTCTTTTCTTTGTTTTGTATCCTTGACTGCCAGTGCAGAGGGTATTCTGGAGCTCTGAGCCTACAGAGGCTGTCCTGGAACAACACTTATCACCATAGAGAGACAGAAAGAATGAGAGAGGACGATTCTAAATGAACAAGTCGACACCAAATTTTGGAATCATTTAACCAAAGTGAAAGCAAAAATTCATGTTTGCTTTTGTTTTTAGTACAATGTTCTCCGCTGAGGAGGTAATGTTTTTGCCAGCGTTTATTTATTAGTTTATTTATTTGTTTGCCAACAGGAAAACTCAAAAAGTTACAAATGGATTTTGCTAAAATTTCCAAGAGACGTGGGAAATGGACTGAAAAACAGATTTTGGTGGTGGCCGCATGATTGTCTGGATCCGGGTTTTTTTTTTTTTCACAGGATAAGGCTTATTTTAGGTCGCTCCTGTCACAACCAAAATTAATATGAAGCAGCATGTTAACATCAGAATAATTTATGGCCAAACATTGTGCTCTGAGTAAAATTTGCAGGTCTATTGACATGTGGGCATTGCATTGGGCAACAGGGCATTGTTTGGCCTTAGCAGGGGTGTACTCAGTGCTCTCCGGGTGCTTTCTTAGGCTGGCTATGCACTAGACAAATTCAAGTCTTAACTGATTTTAAAAATGTGGGAAACTGGGAGCAAAGTTTTAGCAAACCTTTAACATTATCATTTTCCAAATGCAAATACTAAAGGATTTGGCCAGACTACGAGACCACCCACCTGTCGTTTGTAGTGACAATTTCACAGTGGCAAATTGACAGAGAGTGCAACATCCGCTTTGTGACGCTTCCTGGGCTGTACGCTCTCATTGGCTATTGGAAGTATTCCGTTGGAGGCAGCCCAACCACGGAGGCTCAGACTCGATTGGGAGCAGTAAAATAATCACATTGACACCACACACTTGAGGATTATTTGGACAAATTCTTGGTTACCCCGGCTATTGTTGGGATGCAAATTGAATACACTTTAGTTTTAGACAAAAATCGCAATTAAAAGGTGCAATTTTGATACAATTTTCCTAATTTTGAGGAAATTTTTTTGTCTAAATTGCTAACGATTCATTGAAAATTATCAGTCCGTTATAGAAACATAGCCACAACAATCAGTTCTTTTCCTATCCACTATTTATGAAACAAACCAAAAATCTGGTCCTGCGTGTCCTTTAAAATACAATCAAATCATGTTCATTAAATTTTAATGTGGTCACAGAGTGGCAGTGGAAAAATGTCTTTTCTCCCTTGCCCGTCCTTGGTTGATTCAATCAAAAATCCATCAATTTCCTGATGTGGGAAAATGTGGTCAACTCAGCTCTGCATTCAGAGCAGAGACAGTGACTCTCTTCCGTCCTGTTTCGAGCTGTTAGTCATCCACCACTCCTGACAGCTTATATTTTTACCAGAAGCTTCAGGTCGATGCGGTATGCAGGTGCGAAGACGACACATAGGATGGTTTTGTCCCTGGAGGTATGCAGTGTGTTTACATATGTAGGTGTGATTTCATTCCTGTCTATCTGGTTCCATCTGTCTTAGCTTAAATAAATCAAAGAGGGTTTGTAGACTTATTGCTACAGTGAGGAATGTGCTAATGAGGCACAATCACACTCAGCCGAAAGGCGCTTGGTCATTCGTTTCTAATTATTCCTTTTTTCTTCGGGGTTTTGATGTAATAAAGCAGTGATTAAGTTATAATTTTAGGGATATGAATGCTGTCCCCATACTCTTTTTGTTTTAATTGTTTGCACTGTGGGCTGACATTTTGTGGCTGTAACTTTTCTTACCGTTCTGCCTTCTTTAAGGGGAGGAGAGTGTACCTCTCCCTTGCTTCAGTCATGCTGCTGGGTTGGAATTCTCAAACACGACGTCCACCTCCACGATTAGCTGCTTATGGGGTTCGACTTCAGTTTATACAGTTTGTGTTGGCTCGCTCACTGGGTCAGTCTGAAGTGAATGCTTGCACAGGCCAAGGAGATGGTAGGATTAGCTCTCTGGTGAGAAATGGCTTGATGATATGGGTGAAAAACAGATGAAAGATTTAAATAAAAGATGCCTGCTGTTGAAATGAGTGTCCTCCATGAGTGACTAGGCTCAGCTGTAGACATAGGTCTTCTGGGCATGTCCACCTGGATGGACACATTGGGTTAGACCCAGGACTTGCTTTAGGGATTATATCCTTCATATATCGCCCCAAAATACATTGCTAGAGAGCAATTCTGGGATAGCTTGCTAAGTTCCCCACTAGGACAACCTGACCCTGGATAAGTGGATGAAAATGAACTGATTGGTGGAATGATTGATGATTAAAGTGTCTGGAAATATATTAAAAAGTGGCTAGGGCTGGAATGATTATTTTGATTAGGATCGATACACTAATTGGCTGACCACCAGTCTAATCAAATCGATTATAACTTAAACAATTGGTCTATATCGGTGTGTTTAAGATATGCCTTTATTTTGAAACTCCTACCGCACACCTGTTTTACAGTTCCTATTAATTAACTTTTTTAAGTCTAAACATAACTGATTATGGAAGCAGGATGCATCATATTGCGCAATATTGATTGCGGGTCTCTGAATTAAATCGGATCAAAATTGTACCCCAGCAGACTTTGTGATTTTGTTGGATGATTGTCGCTAGAATCATCATCATATTGTATTGTTACGCAATTGATTATTTACTCCCCTAGAAATGACTAGCCTATGTAGAAGGGATTAATAAATAGTTACTAACTCTACCTTATATAATAACAGGAAAGATTGCAATGGGATTATTTCCAATCGCAACAGATAGACAGGGTCGTCTTTTGATCTGAGGATTAGTGGTTTGATGCTGAATGCCTGAATTCAGCATGTGGAGGTGTCCTTGGGCAAGATACAAAAAGTGTGTATGAATGGTTTCTGCTCGTAATTCCAAACTTTGATGGTACTACACAGATGATTTTTGTGAAGTGCTTTGAGGACTCAGTCTAGTTAAAAGGCATTTACCATTTTCACCAAAAAATGTATGCTCCATATAGTGGATGAACACAAAGCGTAAGTTGAAGTTTTGGAGTGGCTATTGGAAGAAAGTGGGGCTTCCCTTTGTAAATCGGGTTTGTGTATGTATCCTTCTTCCCATGAGTGAACCCACAGGTCTAGTCCACAGTCTGCCAGCCACAAGTCCAGTGCAGTATAGCGGGAACAAAACCCATTGTCAAGGATTCCTTATAGCTTAAAGAATGTGGTCCATCCTGCAGGTGCTGTTTGTGTTGTATGGCACACACCTGGCCTGGGTTCCAAGGGAACGTGATGTATGTGTCTTCTTATAATGCATGAGTTTAAGGATCATCCAAGAGGCAGGCAGGCGCTGAGGTCAATGACTTCTTCTTTATTTTATAATTACCACACTCAGATAATTGGGGTCATGAAAGTGTCTCGATATGGTAATGTCTGACATGCTCATCTGCATGATTGCCCCGGTCACACATGAGAGTGAGTTGTTGGTGTGTTAGTGAGTGTGCGCAGCGTGACATGGGAGATGAGAAGTGAGGAAAAAAAGAACAGGCTGGATGCTGAGCTTTGGTTCTTGAATGAATTTTAAGGCTTTAATGAACACTATAAGCTTGTCTCTGTAAGAGGGGGTTTACGAATTTTGACTCGCACTTTTTTAACCTCCGATTTCAGCATCAGTGTCAGTTAGATTAGTCTTTGTTTAAGCCTGCAGCCACTTTCATTCTTAATCAGTGTTTGACAAAAGATGGAGTCAACGGGCAACAACATTTTAACTAAAGAATTATGTTCTAATAATAAATGAAATATTGGAGTTTTAATGATGTTTTAACATCTTTAAAACACATTGCTGTCCTTTTATGCCTTGCCAGGTGTCAAAATTCCTCAGCTTACTCACACATAAGTAGGGGATGACACAAACAAAAACTCCACATGGTATGTTAGGCTATCAGCATTTTTCTAAGACACACCAAATGTCAGTGAGGGCTTACATGAGTAGCTATATCACCATGTAAGGTAAATTGAATTTACGTGGCCCATAAGATGATGTATTGTCTCTTTCAGTTCCTTTAGTTGAGTGAAAGTCATTGCACACAACGATTGTTTACTTTCTGTCTTCAGATGACGAGGAGGCACTTAACTCTATTATGAAGGACCTTGCAGCCTTGGGTGGCTGCTTTATGCAGCACAACAGCCACAAGCCAAAGATCAGAACCTTACTCTACAAACAGGTACGCGTGGTATTTTAATCTTTATAATGAGTACCAACATCAACCTCCGATCGCCTGTGGTTGACTGAAAAGAGTGACTGTGAAAGGTTTTATTGCATCTTCAGTAGCTGACAGGGGCAGCTTAGATTGTGGAATCACCTAGTGAAGGTTTTCATAGCTGAAAAAACAGAACACCAACAGAAACCCCCAAAATTTCCTCTGCATGTTCCAAATGTATGACATAATTTGTGTAAATATGACTCCCAAGAAATATTTTGATTAAATGATGAGTGATTGGGACATGGTGAGTCTATGAAATGAGTAAAAATAAGTGGATTGTACTGCAGGAGTAAATTCTTTCCTGCTGTAAAGCCTTCCTGCTACGGGAGCCCATTGTGACGAGCATGAGCTGCTGTTCACGACACATTTAATTTCTGCCATTGACCTCCCGTCTTTTTCTGAAAAAGTTTCCTTGTGCGTTTCTCCCCTCTGTAGAATAATAATTGGCTGCACCAACTTTTATAAGTTGTAAATCAATATTGGGGAGCAGAGAAAGTTTCAGCTTCAAGGACCCGTCCTTGAGTTGGGGTAAACCCCGCTTTTGTCTGTCATTCCCACTGATATAATGTCAGCGCCGGTTTATCACCATGACCTCATGCAGACTTGCAGGCTCCTCCACATTCCTGCATTGTGCTTAGCTCGTGTCAAGACCTCATCAGAGTCTAGTTAGTTAAGTTGTCTGTGCACTTCTGAACAGCAATACCCATCATGTGTCATTATAATGCTTTTTGACCCAAAAATTCCTTGTGCAGCTTATTGTTTTCGTTTATTTTGCAAACCCAGACCATGAATCATTTTAACTTTCCACTTCTATAACTACCCTCTGTTGTTATTTTTCCTCTCAACAGGATTTAAGAGTCAAGCTGGAGCATGAGAGAGAAAAACGGTACGTAGGAACCTCCGTATTGTTTTTTCTCTACCTCTGTCCAAGTCTCAGCTCTTCACTTCAGATCTCCTGTGTAATATTTTGCCATGCCTGGGATTCTGTATCAAGGGGAAATCACAGTCACATGCCAGTGTAGTATAAAGAGAGGGGAGGGAAAAAATTCCTGCTTTGACATTTAGCCACAGCTTTGTGTTTCAGGCTCAGACAGGTCATTTGAGAGATGGAAAAAAACCCCCAGAAGGCCCGAGAAAAGGAATGAGCAAAAAGACATAGTGCCAAGAGCGTCCGTTCAGTGTCCAGTGTCCAGGCACACCCCAAATTAATACTTCATCTTGTGTTTTGTGCCTATTCCCCTCGTCCCCAGCAGCCATCTGTCCTACCTCTCAGCACCAGTAACAGAATTACTCAAGAGGCAAAGCATAATGACTGGAGAGAGTCTTACATGCAGCACTTCTGCCAAGGTGCCTTACAGTTTGTTTACCACCTCAACGCATTTTTTTGAACAGGAGACTTTATTTGGTGCTGAGCCTCATTCTGTCTACACTTGGACTGCAGCTCAATCATTCCATGTATGGCTGCTGTGTGAGTCCCTGAGGCCCTTGCCTGGCCTTTAGCATTGCATCCTGGGAGAGGCCTAAGTTTGCCAACATAGTTTGTTCTCATGAAGCCTTTATACAACAACCCGAGGGCTTGAAGTTGTCCAAACAGCTCTGCATGGGGGGAAATGACAAACAAAGATGTACTGACTGACTGCACTTATGACCAGAATCTACTCAAATAATTGTCGTAATTCATCAGAATAGGGAAATAAGGAAAAGGGGTTGGTTCAGCGCAACTTCGATTAGATAGCTGCAGGCTCTCAGGAACGAGAAAAGAGAAAGGAAACACCACACTCCTCCAGCAGAATAAGGCACAATGTTGGGCCTCTCTCACTGTTTCACAGCCCTAATTGGCTACTGCAGAGGAAGAGACGAGTTTTTCATGTAGTTGTCTCTTTGCGTTACTACCACCCCCCGTGTTTCGGTCTCAGACCGCCCTGCTCTCCTGGAACATCAGCACTTCCGGAAGACACATTCACATTTTAAAAGCCGTTTTTTTGATGGTTTTTATCAAAGTCTCTCTCTTTTTTTGCTAAACTTTTTCCATGTTATGCTTGTCCTCAGCTTGGACCGCTTTCACTTTGTTTTAGTGCCTGTTTTGGAAATTAGTAGGATATCCTGAGTTTGTTACTTCGAGGGGTAAAATAATAGTATCACATTCTAGCATTAGCATGACTAACATTTATTTATTTAAAGCTGCTCTGATCATATAAACAATGGGTAACATTGTTGCGTTTATGTGAAAGTTGTCGCTCATAGTGACAAACCCACAAAGACTTATCACCATGATGTTCCTGACAGCTCTGTTCTGTTTTGCTTCTCTTCTTGTTTTTCTCACGAC
>KV751356.1:2062563-2075930 GCA_001698575.1 Mola mola | reverse complement strand
CTCTTTTCATCCCACTGAGCATTGGATCATATTGGAAGGGGTCCATGGGAGAAAGTGCCACTTGCTCTCTCAGTCTGGATCAGACACTGTCATTCATGTGGGCAAATCTATACTAGAAACACCCAATGTTTGTATCTCATGACCGTGTTTGCTCCATGTTCTTCATCCTGTCGCTTAAATGGGTCTAAAAATTTAGTAGTAACATTTAACTTTAATGTCAAGTTTAACGTTTACAGCATTAATAACAGGGTAATGCACACAAAAAAAAATCAGTGGATGCTGGTGTGATTTGCAGCAGTGTGACATCTCTCATTGTGGATTTTGAGCAATCCGTGGTTTGTAAAAAACTGAACATGAAGCACCGAACCAGCCTGGCGAGGGCAGGAAAAACAAACTGACAGCTGCTGGAGAGCTACTCCATTAAGACCTTAATCCAAGGCCAAGCTAATGTAACAAGATAATGTACCAGGCACTGTATACATTTTGTGGTTTAACAAAGGAGCTACAAAATTAAAAGTTTTGCCTTGAACTTAACTTGCCCCTTTTGTGAGATGTTGGCCAATAATGTAAGGTATGGACTGAGAGTCTTAAGTGTTTTAACAACCTTATAGTGAAACAATCAGATTTAAATGGTGTCTTGGTATTTTAATGGTTAACAATTGTTTAACTGCATTATCTTGTTTATGAAGCTTTATATAGATGCAGTTAAAGGAGAAATACAACCATTAAATACTCAGATGTTGACTCCCAACAGATTAAACTTGCTAGTTTGGGAGTTAATTAGTCTGCAGTGAAGTTTTTAGACTTAAGCAGTTAAATGTAAAGAAAACAAAAACTCTAGCATATCACATTAACATATTGTTGGGTTATACTGTAACGACGATAGCTCATCCCAAACTGGGTTTATTTTGAGGAAACATGCTTACAGAAAACATGGGCTGCTTTGGCAAAGATCACGAGTGTTTTGTCAACGTTTCGCTTACAGCAGCATTCAAGTTGCTTCATGTGTTCCCACTGTTTAGAATAGACCTTAATATTCTAGAGCTATAACAAATTGTTATGCATGTATTCATGTTACTGATGGAACTATGATAACTCTAAATCAAGCAAAATTATATATGAATTATTTAACACTCAACCATATCAATTTGGGAGCTCTTGACTAATTATATGTGATATAATTATATAAATTACTGGACTACTTGTGACACACCCAGATAAAAGAACAGCGTATTAAGTACAAGTTTCTGTGGTTGTCTTAAAATAATTCTACTATGAATGTCTATACTTCACCGTATAGTGTTTGAGTATATAATTCAAACGCTGTTAATGTTGGCAAGAAAAGCTATTAGTGTGAAGTGGGTTGGAGATGAACCTCCCACTATCTCTATCTGGAAATCATTGGTTTCAGAAGTTTTGACTTCAATCAGACTGGGATACGTCATTGATGGAAGAATTAGTGTCTGTGTGCAGAAATTAATGAAACCGTTGGAAGCTTTATGGCTGAATTATGGTTTGGACTTGGAAATTGATTGGTCATGTGGGTGGAAGTTGACATCATTTTGTATATCTTGTTCTTACTGTGCTGCTGTGTGTTTTCTTGTATTAGACCAGTATTGTGGCGTTCTGTAAAATCAAAATAAAGTTTAATAGAAAAAAAAAAAGATTCTACTATGAAAAAAATATATAGCAGAGATAAATAAATTAACCACGTAAACACACTGAAATCAACAAGCATGCTACATTTTCAGATGGCAGCTTGATCATTTGATTTTGCCTAATGCAGTAAGTTGATAGTATAATTTGATTTAGCGCTGTCCCTTCCAAAACACTCTCCAATCTTGTTGTGAAGCCTTGGGAAGTAGGAAACACAGACAGAAGAACTTTGAAAATAATATTTTATTTCTCAAGATTCCCAATTGTTTTTCATGATTTTCATTCATTTATTCATCAATTTATGTCTTACACAACCTTTACTTGTTGGCCAGACTGTTATGGGGCCATCAGATTATATGACTTATCTTTTAAGCACTGATACTTACTCACTCTATGAGGATTGTTCTTCTGACACTTTGCATTGTGAATATGAGAAGAGTAGTGGTTTGCATTCCTCCTGTCTATCATAGTGTACTTAATCAATTGACATCAATCAATTAGAGTGTCTAGGCCTAGCGGAGTACTGACTAATGAGATTGGCGACATCTAAGCAGCTTCAAGCTCCCAACTGGCTCGTAGACAGGGCTCCCTTCGTCTGAATAGCTTGCAGGGCATTGGGGGCCTCTAGACCTTGTCTGCTGCAAACCCAACAATCTCCCCCTTTTTCATCCTCCCCATCCACACACACAGACGAGCACACATGCTCTTCAGCTTGGTCAGCCACCCCTGACGACTGGCTGTTTGTTTGTGCAGAGGAATTTACACACTGCTGTGTGCGGAGCAACTGGGCTCCCTGTGGTCCAGTCTGGGCTGAGCTCAACGTGACTGGCCAGCCTCCAGAGGTTTGTTTGGTACTGCTGATGATGGCGGCGGCGGCAGCAGTGTGATGGTGCTTGGGGGTATATTTCAAGAGCTGTTCATTTTCAGCTGCATCGGTTTGAACAGTGGCAGAGTCATCTCTGATTACTTGGATGCTGTAGAGTTGGGCAAGGCCAAGCAGGCATTATTAGTGGTTGACAGTTAATATATGGCATCAACTAAGCATGTGTTTGTATTCATCCTGATTAAAGTCAATGTTACTGTCTGCCAGGTTCAGGAAATTACAGTTTTAATGGATTATCTTTCATTTTTAGGAAATATTGAAGTGAATTTCATCGTTTTTTTCTGCTGCTTCATATATCCTGAAGTCATGATGAATAAAAATAGTTAAATAAAAAGCAATCAAGTCTTCAGAGACAGCTTTACATTTCAATCAAATTTAGGAAACACCCCCCCCCTTACATTAAGCCCCTTTCATAATTCAATACACATCTGTATGAAAACTCTGAACAATGAACACTTTGTTAATATAGGGGCATTGCCAACATGAGGGAAGCTAGGAAAACCTTACTGAAGAGTGAACTGACTCTTTTCTCACTCTCACTCATGAGAGCCTGTTTCCAGAGGAGAGTGTACTCCCAGCATTGCTCACTGTCGCATATACTTCAGAGATCTGGCTACGATTATCTGTGTTGGTAAACATGATCGAACGAAATCACTGTACTAGGAAATACAAACATAACTTCAGTTTTTGCTGATAATTATGGTCCAGACTGTTCTGCTGCTGGATCCGCCTGTATTGCTTATTTGTTTTCATCCTTTTGCGTTTACCATTGTCCTCCTTTTTCATCTCAATTTTTTCTGGTCCTGCCTCATTGCTCTTATCTTGCTTTATTTTTTAGGTGGTTAACACAATCTCAGGAGCAGCAGCATTGTAGTTCACTGACTATATTATTTCCGTACGAGACAAATAAACATTTGGATCCTTGAATGTTCTTTGGCATAAAGTTAGTCATGTTCTCGATTGTGATTTTTGGTCATACCAAAAAAATTAAAAAATAAACTCACCTGACTCCCTTCTCACTCTTTGACTCACTAGAAGAGACTGTGCTCCCAGCAGCGTTCAGTATCACATATACTCCTGAGATTATGTGGGGGGAAAAAATCACGTGTATGTGCAGCTAAGACCCTAACACTATTGTTGCATTTAAGCATAATTATGTTTTATCTACACGTGTTGTTTGCATTCTCATAAACATAGTAGACATTGTGGTATAACCTAGCCATAGAGTAGCGCTTATTTGATAAAGCACTGGTCTGGTTCAACGTGATCACGGCGTGCCATTTGTGGCAAAGTTTGTGAGATCAAGGTGACAGCGGATAAAAACCAGGCATTGTGCTAGGAATTGGGCATTAAGTTGAGGGACTGCTGATAGTTAAGAGGCTACTTTTTTCATTCTGCTCCTGGTGAATTTCTGACCACCTACAATGTATGTGTCCATTCCCACCTGCACCTGCAATCATATACTATTCATGCCAATAATGAATTTGTGTTTTCTTCTGTCCTACAATGTAAGTGTGCTTTACAGCACAGTATAAATACAGAGAGAAGCATATAAGTCAGTATTAATGTACTGGTATTTATGTATCATGTTAGAACTTGTTTGCTGTAGGTATTTTGCTTAGGTTCGACTGTCAGCAGGACCGCATGGTTTTTTCTGGCTGCCCCCAGTTAAAACCGTCTGCTCTTGCAAGATTTTGGTTGGGTCCCAACACAGTGCTCCTACTGGGTCCTTCTGTATTACTAATTTGTTTTTGTCCTCTTGCTTTATCATCATCCTAGCTTACTCAGCTATTCATTTGTCCTATATTTCCTCCTTATTTTGTCACTTAATATGTGACAAATAAATGTTTTCTTGCATGTTAGCAGTTTTAGAGTTGCTGTCATGTTCTTGATTGTGGTATTTGGTAGTGTAAAAAAAAAAAACATTGAACAACAATGAACCAACTTCAAATTGTGCCAAGGATGCAAAGTCCAAAAAAAGGAAACAAACCTGTAAACTTTGGTTCTGGCCAGCATGAACTTCATAAACCTCAATCAGAATCAGACGGGCTTCATCTGGCAGGATTTGCGAAAGCTGATTCATAATTGATGAAGAGACAGTTAAGCTGTACCAAAGAGAAATCAGATGAACAGTTAGAGCAGAACTATATTTAACTTTCTTGAACAAAGCTGGATTTTGAGGTAAAAACTATGTTTCTTATCCAAGAATAGGCATTCATTTTCCATGGAGACAGGGGTTAGGGAAGGGGCAAACTGTTGAAAAGAATTTGCTGTTTTGTGTTGTGTTGCGAATAAACTCAGTCAAAGTGATAATATGTTGTTTTCATTTGTTTTTGTCAGGGAGTGGGGCAACTGCAGTGGTTCAAGCAGCCTACTGCACACCACGCAAGGAGAAGGTGGCCATCAAACGCATCAACCTAGAGAAGTGCCAGACGAGTATGGATGAACTCCTGGTGAGTCTGAGATTATAACTGGCATAAGGCATATTCGATTTAAGTCCAACTTGAATTGCTTAAACAGCACGTTTAACTCCACTGTAAATCACATGTCATTGCTCTTTGTTTCAAAATGACTGCCCCTAGATTTCCATTAATTTACAGGAGCACCATTAGGTATTTACCTACATGCACAAGGGACTTACTTCAGTACAGTCAATCATATTTTGCATAATCCAATATCCTCGGTATATTGTCAAAGGCAGAATGACATGTCTTGTGTGCTCCTGAGGTTGTTGAACAAGTGCTAAACATACACCATTCATTGCTTACATCAGTTTTCAGGCTAAATATAGTAGTGCAATAGTTAAATGCTCAGCAGCATTAGCACATAAAACAGCATGCGAATACCACTTGGGGTTAGATGCTGGTGTCATCCTTGCTTTCAACTACAACTAACCACATGCTAGGTTCTTCTCATTTCTCTTTTTGCGTCGCTCCTCTTTGCTCCTCTCTCCTACCACCCAGAAATCAATCTCAGCATGCCACCTTGAAAGATCGTTTTTAAGATGCTTCCGGAGGAGAGAGGATTGAGTAGAGAGCAGGTTTTTCAGAGCTGGCAGCTGTTGGCAGCTCAAAAAAAAAAATAAATAAGAAAAGCAATCAAAAATGTTTGTAAATCATGGAGACAACGTGAGAATGCCAAAGCACTGTTTAAAATGAGGTACTTGTGCAGTTCTGTCCTACTATTGTGTTATTCAGTAACTTTAAAAGAAAGACAGCGTAGAGACGGGTCTTTCTTATGGCAGAATTGCACAATCTGTGTGAAAAGAGGTTTTCATCTTTGGTGCCCAGCCTGCCAGGTGCCGTCAATCCTACATTGTCCAGGACATAGACCTCCAGGTGCCAGGCAGAAAGAAGGACACACAATTTCCATGTTTGTTTTTGTGTCTAGAGGAGTGGAGGGAGAGTTTTAGTGATGCGAAAACAGTGAAGAGCGGACGCAAGTTTTCAGTGTTTAGCAATGAGTCCTCCATCAGGTCGGCAACCCGTGGTCAAGTCAGACATTTGAGAGAAGTTATGTGTGATGACAACCTTTGATGATAATGATGTCAGTGGATTTGCTACTTGTAAACAGTGTAATAAAGTGTTAGCATTTGATAGCTGCGAGATAGGCACGTTGTCCCTGAGGAATCATGTTGAAAATTTCAAAGGCACAGCAGCTGCTGCGACAGCCCAGTAACACAGCTCTCACAGCCTGTGTGTTTACTCATGGCCCTTGGGTTGGGTCACGGGACTTAAATTAACAGGTCTTGGAAGTTGCATAGATTAGTGGTCGGTTCTGGTACTGAAGTTTATGGTTGTGGGTGTTCAAAACTGGACCCGTGCAAAACTCTGACTATCATATGTCAGTGGTTTGGATTTAGATTAGTATGTAGGCTTACATAATGCCATTATTTATTTCCATTTGTTAAAAATGTACGTGTGGATTACCTTGTTTGAAATAAATAGTTAAAATTAATGATAAATTTAACTTGATTGTGTTTTCCCTCTTTTTGCATACAAAATCAGAAAACCAATAGAAAACCTATGAATAAATAGTAAGTAATGCAGACAAATGTTGCAGGGATTAGTAGAATCATCACACTGGGGTCATCTTAGCATGACTCCATAAAAATGTTGAATTGCACATTTATGAATTGCTTTGGTGGAGATTTTGACATATCGCAGTATATATCATTTATTGCGATATAGCATAAAAATATTGCAATATTATTTATAGGCCATGTCGCCCAGCCCTAATTTACAGCGTTGTCTGAGCTATGGTCCATACATGTGGACAGAGTTACTTATGTTCTCTTCAAGCCCTCCCCCATTCAGTGCTGTCACTTCAAATATTGTTCTGATTGTTCTGTGAATGGGGGACTTACTGCCATTGGACCACCTATTACACCAACTTGGGACATCTTCCTGATAGCTGTGATAGCTGTCACTTACCTCAGTGCAATCTTACACCACAACTCTGCACATCATTTACAGTAAAACATATGGTTTAAGATGTGGAAAATTGTATCAAACCGACCTACAAATAGACATGACCAGGTGCACAATTGTGACTTATCAACATAGACCACAAGGGTGATTGATGGGGTTTTCCGGCCTTCTTGCTTTGTTCTCACTGAAAATAATCTCAGAAATTGTGGTTAATTAACATTTAAAACTTGTAAGCGTGCATGGAACGCCATGGCTAGCAAGAACAAGCTTTCTGCTTTCTCACTACACACTGGCAATACTAAACTGGGGAGGAACCCAACGCCACCCCACCTCACCCCCCCCCCAATTCCTGGAGGATGAATAAGGGGAATTCTGCTCTTGGATTCTCTGAGTAGCCAGTCACATGGAATACATCAAGGTCGAATTTCCTGACCCCCCCCCAATGCATGCATACACACACACACACACACACAGACACACACACACAGACACAGACACACACACACAGACACGTACCCATTTGAATGTCGGAGAAGCAATAGCTTGAACCCTAATTGATTCTTTCAAGAAGCAGCCATAAGTGAAGAGGATGCCACAAGTTTGGACCATTTTTTAATGTCAGGGACAAAACAGTAATCTGTCATATACTATCCCCATATGCTGTGTGATGTACTGCAGTTATTCCTGGCAGAACAGTTTGATGGACAGGTGCTTTGGAATGACTCAGGCTAAACTAGATAAGGGGGTGTTTGTTTTCAATTTGTCCATGGTGAAGCTCAAATATCCTCTTCATAAATACTAATTGTTACTAATATTGAATTTACTTATTTATTGAAACTTCCTATGTGCTCATAGCTCATTTATATCACAATACCAATCACTGTTGGGCCAAAAAAACGTGATAACAGTAACTAAGGAAAGATGATAACGTAAAACTTGTTTGTTCTTGTGGAGGAAATCTTGATTCAATTAAAATAATTTATTCAGAAGAGGTATGAATATCAAGATTAGGTGTGTTGTCCCCTCAATCAGCAGTGTCTCTGTTCTTTAATAGTTTCTTGTGTGTTTCTGTGTTAGGGTCTGAGTAACTGATAGTAACGTAACATTGCTTCTATAGTGGCTTCTCTGTGCGTCTGCCATCAGTGCAACTCTATGGCACCAGTTTGTGACCCAGTACTGTATTCTGTTTGTGACAATAGGTTATCTATTTCATGCTCAGTTTCAAGGACCTAAGACACACCAAACACTGCAAAAATAATATAAAAAATGCAATTGGGATGCAAGTGATTTATATCACGGAGAATATGTACCTGTAATTTCTAGGCTAAACCTACACGAAGTGTGTACGGTTTCAATCGATTTCTCAAAACTTGAGGATGAATTTAAATAAACTATAGTAACTTGACTCAAGTCACAGTGAATGCGTTTGTTTATTCACTCTAAGTAAAAGAAGAAATGTACTGTAAGTTGACAATAGGAGTCAAAGGTTACACACTCAATAAACAAATCTGAGAAACAAGTTTTGTAAATGGCTCAAAAGGTTCAATCTGATGTTACTGATCTGAATTTTAGACCAAATCTTCTTGTTGGACAAAAATAGAAGATAAGTTTCCATGCCAGAGGCTTTTTAAAAAAATTGAATACACACAATATCTCAAAACTAGCTTACATTTTTTTCTCAAGATAGGTGAAATAGATATTTGGTATGTTTTGGTTTCAGACAATTGGTTTCAGATTTTGGGATTTTATTGCAACACCAGCACTTGTGTGTATGAACATTTGTTGGAAAATAGTTTCCTGATGGACAAATAGTTTTACTGTTACTTTTTGTAGCTGGTGCAAGACAGTTGTTACTGTTAGCTCGGTTAGCCATGTAGCTAACATAAGCGCTTCTATTACCTCAGTCAACTACAAGGACATAAGTGAAGCCTGGCAAGAAAACTAGGTTCCATGTTGTGAAACTGGCCTTTGTCAAACATTTGTCTGTCCTTGGAAGCAGTGTTCAGTCTCAGTCATCTTTAGAAAACTTGTAAGTATTTAATTACCCATTTTCAATGCTCCTAATGAGGAATAGTAAACTAATTGGATATCTAGCTCCATGATGGGTAATATATGTAGTATTAAATTCTAATGTAATTGGGTATTGGGTCAAAGGTCCCTACAAAGGGTTTATTTCCCTCATAAAAACACATCTATACACAGAAACACATAGCCCTCTACCTTCCTTTTTATGTGTAAGCATTCATCACACAACAGTTAATACTATATACGCATAAGGAAAACATGTAACTCTTTAGGTGCTTTTCTGCACAAGCGAAACAAACATTCAACATTCATACAAAGTTTTCTCAGATATTCTTAATACATCTACTTAAAAATTTAAATCTGGGTGTTTAAAATATTAATGTAAGTGCAAATAGTCCAACTAAAGTCAAATATAGTCAGAAAACTGACCATGATGAACAGATGACTCATTAAAGTGTTGGAATGAATGTATAATTACTCCTCCTGATCCTTCACAGCTGACGTGTGGAACAATGGCTCCTCCTCGGTTCCTATCACTAAATCTCATTTTGACATTCTGTTTCAATTCTTGTTACAAGCAGCATCTTTAATAGTTGAAATTCTGCAGGTGCAGAGACCTTGGGGACCTGTTGATCAGCCCCTGTTTCTCAGTTCACTCATGCAAAAGAAATAGGGGGAGAGAAATAAGTTATCCTAATTTTATGCAGCATATAAATTTAGCACAAATGGTTAAAGTCAAAGGGCACCTAGCAATGTCCTACACAGGTTACCATAATCGCTATTGATATCAAATATGGCTTATATTTTAATGTGAAATTTAATCATGGGATAGTGCAACTATTTGTGCTGTGCAGGTGACTATGTGCGTGGCAGTAGATAGGTGTGTCATTTGTCCTTTACAGGGTGGATTATGGTTTGAATAAAACTGCTCTGATTCCCTGTGTTTTACGATAAGTTCATTGCAACACCCACAACCAAACAGCCAAAAAGAGCGTGTTGGTTTGAAGTATGTTCCAGTGTTTGTGCTGTAATTTGATCTTTATGTAAAAATGTATATTAAAAAAATGATTAAATCAAATTAATGAATCTATTAATTGTATATAACAACTTTTTTTTCAAGTACACCAGTTATTTGTCTGATTTTTCTCAAAGTGCTGGTAAAAATAAAAATCTATAACTAAATAAGAGTATGTTATGTCTTTTAACTGTTTTTCTTGTATGGTGTCATTGGGTGGCTGCATGAGCTTTACAATAAAACTGATAAGAACATTTCTAGGCAAAAGTTTTCATGCAGTAGAATGTAAATAAAGTACATGCATAATGTGCCTCTGATGGTTCTGACAGTACAGCTCTTGCGTATCCCATCATGCAGAAAATATCACTGTTTTGCAGGCAGCATTGAGATTTCGTGCAAAAATATTTAAACAAAGCTAAATTTCCTCAAATATCAAAGGTTGTACATCGAAGAGTACACTGAAAAAAAAACAAATGAATGCACAATGTCTTTTCCGCAGCAGAGGTTTTGCAGTGACCTAATCCCCACAACAAAGAGTCTCCCTGATTCACACATTGTCTGCTGGAAAAGATGGGAAACCCTGCCAACTGCCAGAGCACGATATTCTCCCTGTCGTCCCTTTGTTTTTCTTTTCTGGGGTTACCCTGGCCCCCAGAGCTATGATGACCTGTCTCTTCCACAGTGGGGAGGGAGGTGGGGGAGGTCTACTGAAGTCAGTTAGCAGCCAACAGGCTATATCATTATTGTTCTCTCTCAGACTGTAGCATTAAGAGAAAGAATAATAGAGGAGACAACCCACAGAGCTTGTCGTCCGGCCTGACAAACTGTAAGTTATTAGACTGCTTGACAACTAAAAACATCTTTAGAGGCGTTGGATTGGTGTGTGCACTCACCTTTTGCTCCTTTTTGTTTGCTCCCAGTCAATTGTGTCACTTCAGTGTTGTCTCTATGTATTTGAACACATCTCAAACTGTCATGGTCCAGACTGTCTGCTTCACAGACAGGATGTCCCCTCCCTTATTATGAGTCAAATGCTTTACACTAAAGGCATCATGTCATCTCCTTTCCACAAGACACGTTTCCACCAAGTGCAGTTCGGTACACCACACTTGGGAACTGTAAGCTCATTACAGGTTTGTGTTTTCACTTGTGACCATACAATTACCTAGTGGGCGGGGTAGGCTGACCGCATGACATAATAGAAACGTGACATTGTGTGTCTCTCTAATCAAGTCAATGAAGAAACAAGAACAACAAATAAAGGAAACAATGGACATCCAGTATTTTCTGTTGTTTGTGGTTGGCAAACACACACAGGCAAGGAGTAAGACGGCCTAACCCTCACAGGGAGGTGATGATTCTGTCGACCAATCAGAAGACTGCAGTGGGTCTAGTCCTTCGTAATAGTAATGTTTAGCCCTTGTTAGTACCCCAAGCGAGTTGCGCGGTATGTTTTGATATTTAAGGTTGCTATTCACAGCTTTTGACAATGGGGAAAAAGATGTGTGCCGTACAAACCAAACCAACCGTACTGCTTGGTGGAAACACAACTTAAGTCTCTTTTAGCAGAGGCACTCACTCAAGGCCAGTAGTGATAATTCTGCAGCAGTACTGTATTGTACTATTTAGCAGCACTGTACTAAATAACATTGTTTAAGCATTTTTGCTGATGGAATGTCAGACTTTGATTGTTTACTTTTTGACCCACAAGCATCTATTGATTGAAGCCTTTAACAAATATTTCAGCTCAGTTGTGAAGCTTTCACAATAGAGACTTGTGGTAAACTTATGGTATAAGACTCAATGGTTCAATGTTTGAAAATTGGAAAAATGTGCTAAATGTTGATGGAGACCCAACATTAGATGAGAAGGCTGATATTGATTTCACATCTGTGGATCCAATACAGTGATAATGCTAGTCTGGCACAGCAGAGCTCACGAGTGTTAAAGGGGAAGACACAATCAACTGAGAACTGGACTCAAATGAAAACAACTCTTCTCCCCCTCCCCCTCCTGTTTCTGCTCCAGAGCTCTGCCCCACCCATTTAGACAGTCATTTTGATGTGTTGGCAATGGCTTGTGGTGAAACTTTGCCTAAGAATTAATAGCTTCCATCATGAATCCAAATGTATCCAGTTCATTTTTTCCCACCTCATACTTCAAAAGGTTTTATTAAAGGACATTACTGCATGTCTAGCCTATGGAACACGTTATAAAACGGTTGTTGTTGAACCAACAAGTCTCTAGTCCCAAGTATTTTGGAGTCAGCTTACTTTTCTGAAACTTCAATTTGTAGGGGACCTTGTACAATAAGTTGTTCATCTTCCTGTGGGACTGTCTGGTTCAAACATGTATGGCTGAATTACTCAAATGTTAGAACTTGCCACTGTGCAACATGTAGTACACTAGTTAAAAAGTTGGGAGATGATAGAGGTATCCTTCGACTCGCTTTGGCTGCAGTAGACAGGTTTACTCAGGCATTACATCTAAGCAATTTTAAGACCACAAAGTGCTTTTTCATTAAAAACGAAATTGAACTATATAGCCGGCCTAACTTCAACACACAGTTGGGGTTCTGGAACCAGTCTTCTTGAGAGGGGTTGGACTTTTTTTCTATGCTAGAGCTGTCCCAGGTGAGAGGCAGAGAGCAGGTGTGGGCTTATTAATAGCTCCCCAGTTCTCAGCCAATGTGTTGGAGTTTACCCCGGTGGACGAAAGGGTTGCTTCCCTGCGCCTTCGGGTTGGGGAACGGGTCCTGACTGTGGTTTGCGCCTATGTGCCAAATAGCAGTTCAGAGGACCCACCCTTTTTGAAGTCCTTGGAAAAGGTGCTGGAGAGTGCCCCTACTGGGGACTCCATCGTCCTACTAGGAGACTTCAACACTCATGTGGGCAATGACAGCGAGACCTGGAGGGGTGTGATTGGGAGGAACGGCCTGCCCGATCTGAACTCGATTGGTGTTCAGTTGTTGGATTTCTGTGGTAGTCACAGTTTGTCCATGACTAACACCATGTTCAGCCATAAGAGTGCCCTTGGCACCAGGACACCCTCGGTCGACAGTCTGGTGGTGAGTTGGATTAGGTGGCGGAGGAGGAAGCCGGACAGACCAGGCGGGCCCAAGTGAATAGTGAGGGTCTGCTGGGAACATCTGGCTGAGGACCCTGTGAAAATGGTCTTCAACTCCCACCTCCGGAGGTGCTTCAACCACATCCTGAGGGTAGTGGGGAGCATGGAATCTGAGTGGGCCATGTTCTGTGCTGCCATTGTTGAGGCGGCTGCTCGTGGTAGCACGGTTGCTGGTGCAAGTCGTGGCGGTAACCCCAGGACCCGCTGGTGGACACCAGAGGTGAAAGGGGCC
>KV751356.1:2051808-2062435 GCA_001698575.1 Mola mola | reverse complement strand
AGTGAGTCTATAGTTCGGCGATGGAAGGAATACTTCAAAGATCTCCTCAATCCCACCAACACGCATTCTGAGGAGGAGGCAGAGCCGGAGGCCTTTGGGCTGGGCTCTCTCATCACTGGGGTCGAGGTCGCTGGGGCTGTCAAAGAACTCCACAGCGGCAGCGCCCCGGGGTAGGATGAGATTCGTCCCAAGCTCCTCAAGGCTCTGGATGTTGTAGGGCTGTCATGGTTGACACGCCTCTGCAACATTGCGTGGACATCGGGGACTGTGCCTTTGGAGTGGCAGACAGGTGTGGTGGTTCCCCTTTTCAAGAAGGGGGACCAGAGGGTGTGTTCCAACTACCGGGGAATCACACTCCTCAGCCTCCCTGGGAAGGTCTACTCCAGGGTGCTGGAGAGGAGAGTGCGGCTGCTAGTTGAACCTCGGATTCAAGAGGAGCTATGTGGTTTTCTACCTGGCTGTAGACCACTGGACCAGCTCTATACCCTCGCAAGGGTGCTGGAGGGGGCATGGGAGTTTGTCCAACCAGTCCGCATGTGTTTTGTGGATCTGGAGAAGGCTTGTGACCGTGTCCCTCAAAGTGTCCTGTGGGGGGGCGCTCTGGGAGTATGGGGTTGATGGCATTTTATTACGGGCCATTCGATCTCTGTATTGTCGGAGCCAGAGCTTGGTTGACATTGCCGGCAGTAAGTCAGACCCGTTCCCAGTCAGGGTTGGTCTCCGCCAAGGCTGTCCTTTGTCACCGGTTCTGTTCATAATTTCTATGGACAGAATTTCTAGGCGCAGCCAAGCGGCAGAGGGAGTCGGGTTCGGTGGCCTCCGGATTCCGTCTCTGCTATTTGCAGATGACGTGGTCCTGTTGGCCTCATCGAACAGTGACCTCCAGCTCGCACTGGGACAGTTTGCAGCCAAGTGTGAAGCGGCGGGGATGAGGATCAGCACCTGTAAATCTGAGTCCATGGTTCTCAGCTGGAAAAGGATGGATTGCTCACGCCGGGTCGGGGGAGATTCCCTTCCCCAAGTGGAGGAGTTCAAGTATCTCGGGGTGTTATTCACAAGTGAGAGGAAAATGGAGCAGGAGATTGACAGACGGATTGGGGCAGCGTCGCCAGTGATGTGGACGCTGAAGCAGTCTGTTGTGGTGAAGAGAGAGCTGAGCCAGAAGGCAAAGCTTTCAATTTACACGTCAATCTACGTCCCAACTCTCGCCTATGGTCATGAGCTCTGAGTAGTGACCGAAAGAATGAGATCGCGAATACAAGTGGCCAAAATGAGCTTCTTTCGCAGGGTGGCTGGGCTCAGCCTCATAGATATGGTGAGGAGCTCTGACATCCGGGAGAGGCTCAGAGTAGAACTGCTACTCCTCCGTGTTGAGAGGAGCCAGTTGAGGTAGTTCGGGGATCTGGTCAGGATGCCTCATGGATGTCTCTGGGGAGATGTTTCGGGCATGCCCATCCGGGAGGAGACCCCGGGGTAGACCAAGGACACGCTGGAGAGATTATATCTCTCGGCTGGCTTGGGAACGTCTTGGTGTCCCCCCAGAGGAGTTGGTGGAAGTGGCCGGGGAGAGGAGCATCTAGATCTCCCTGCTCAGGCTGTTGCCCCCACGACCCGGACCCAGATAAGCAGCAGAAAACGATACGAAACGAAACGAAAAGTAATTGTAATCTTTGGGCTCATTAAACAAATAATTCTCATTCAGAAAATACAAATTCAAATAAATAAGTCATTAAAAAGTTAAGTAAGTTAAAGTGGTTCCTGCTCATACAGAATGCATCTCATCCTTTATGTGCAGGTGTTTGTTAAACAGAGAAAGAATGCTCCTCTGTGGTCATAACTGCACCTTTTGCTAAGTTGCTAAGTGAATGCGCATGCATCTGAACTGACAGCTGATTCAGCTGTGATTAGCTGACACCATTAACAGAGATTATATCTCTCGGCTGGCTTGGGAACGTCTTGGTGTCCCCCCAGAGGAGTTGGTGGAAGTGGCCGGGGAGAGGAGCATCTGGATCTCCCTGCTCAGGCTGTTGCCCCCGCGACCTGGACCCGGATAAGCGGCAGAAAACGAAATGAAACAAAACAAAATAGGAATAAGTTTTCAGGGGCTTAATCAATGGCTGGCACAGGTCTTCAGGTTTTGTCTTTTTTTTTTTCAGGTATTTAAGGACAAAAATAGAAAATAGAATCTGAAGTTGGCTAGACTTGCTTTTAGTTGAAAAGCCGGTTTAGCCGGAATGACCTTAACACTAGTGCTGAAGTGGTAGATTAGACTTCTGTGCCAACATTACCTCAGTACTCCTGCTCAAATACACACACAGAAAGGTTTACAGCTATGTAAAGAGCACAGTACCAACTGTTATTCACTTCTGCACAGACATGAATTATATGGACCTAACTCATTTCTCTTCGACTACTGACATCATTAAGTTCTAAAGTATTGCACTAAATCTCAAGAATAGCTGCAGCATCAAACACATTTAGTGAGAGTGTGGCCACTTTATTTCTTCAAGGCGTTTCTCATACCAATTTGGAGGAGCCAGATTAGCATAATTAGTTACCAGCAACTGTGTGTCTTGCATACAAACATAAGGGAGGTATATTTTGTGTTTTAACTATACCAGTGGTTGTTTATTTGCTGTTTCCTAAATGGAAAATATACTCTGGCTCTCGTTTGAAGCTTTTATACTCTTTATACACCAATACATTGATATGAAACTGAAGGTCAATGGCAAATAAACAGCGAGACTATCATTTGATCATCTGAATACATTGTAAAATTCTGATAAATTCGATTCTATTACTCTTTTTGTTTCCCCCTTACAGAAAGAGATTCAAGCCATGAGCCAGTGCCACCACCCCAACATTGTGTCTTACTACACGTCATTCGTGGTGAAGGATGAGCTGTGGCTGGTCATGAAGCTGCTCAGTGGTGGTAAGTGCATGTGTTTTCCAAGGGTTTCTTTTTTTTAATCATTGCACAACCCTAGACTTCTGCCTGTCAGTGTGAATGGCTTGATGCTGCACAGGCCCAAATATCAATCTCAACATTTCCATTTCCTTTATTAATAAGAGGTTAGCAGTCATAGTGAAAATACTATCAATTTTTGAACATGAAATACAGTGTTTTTTGGAGCAACATCATATCTGGGGGTCCAGAATTATTTCCAGGGCCCTTTGAAATGAGGGCGGAGCCAGTAGGAAGAGCTGGGCTACTTTTTGCCGCTAATGTTAACTGTGATTGTAGGGAATGTGACAGCACTGATCCTCATTGTTTCCTATGTTAGCTGAGGCTCTTTCCGGGCTTTTACTCAATACAGTGGTGGAGCTAATGACAGGGCAGAGCTAATAACAGCCCACAGGCAACCATGTGGCAGCGCTGCGATTAACTAGTGAGAGGACCAGAAACAGGAGCCCACTATGAAGAGAAAAGTCCTGCATCTGTTTCTGATTGTTTTGTTTCATTGTTATTTTCACGAGCTATATTAAACGTGGGTATCTAATTGAGTATTTGGATCAGTCAGTGAGTGAGTAGAGCTTTAACAGCAAATCTGAGAAGGCTCCTAGACACAAACATATATCAGAAGGCCAAATGGCAAGCCTCTCAGCAGGAGCAGACACCGCTTAAGATGGCCTCACTTGTTCCCCTCATCCTAGTTAAACAAAAGGCTTGTAATAGGAGTTTTATTGTGTAGAGTAATTAAATGATGCATCGTGGCGACATCTGCCATGGCGACAAGCCTAAAATGAGGTCAGGTTGATTAAGCATCACTTCACAGGGCAGAGCATACAAACCCAAAGGAAGGCAGATCTCCTCTGCGAAGTGTTGTCAAGTGCTTTTTTGATGAAGCATCAAGGTACATTCCTTCAGGTTTTCTTCCTAATAGAGAAGAATGTTGTCAGACCATATTGTGCTAAATCACATTTCTTTCGCAATACTTACACATCTGCTACAGATGCACTTCTCATACACCCATTTTAGACAGTTACTACAGTATCTGTCTCAGTCTGGTTTACAAAACAGTGTGTGATCACTTACATCTGCTTTACTCATTGTGAAACAAATTATACAGATGCTATGCTGCATCTGTGTGACATTAACACATTTTAGTGGCAAGCCACTGATTGTCGGGATTCCACTTTGTTGCTCAACTGGCTTTTGACACCTATAATTTTTTTTTTTCATTCAGGCTGCAGATTCTACTATTCACTAGCATTTCCCATCCAGGGATACTAAGCTGTGTATCTCCAGCAGTTGTTGGGGAGTACTTGTAAAGATTGCGGAGTACCTCAGCTTTCTTAAAAAAAAAAAAAAAAAAAGCAGAATTTATTCTATTTTCTATTCTAAACTCAAACTGGATCACTTGTTCGGCTTTAGCTAGGTATTCTAGGAGTCTCTACAGTGAATCATCCTCCTCCGTCTTTCCCTGTCCTCTGCATCTTCTTCTCTCGCACCAACTATCTGCATGTCCTCTCTCACACCATCCATGAATCTCATCTTTAGTCTTACCCTTTACCTCCTGGCTTGGTAGCTCCATCTTGAGCATCCTTCTACCAATATATTCACTTTTCCTCCTCTACACATGTCCAAACCATCTCAATCTCGCCTCTCTAACTTTGTTTACAAATTGTCCGACCTTTGCTGTCCCCCTGATATGCTCGTTCCTAATCCTGTCTATCCTAGTCACCCCCAAAGAGAATCTCAACATCTTTAACTCTGCCTCCTCCAGTGCTTCCTCCTGTCCTTTGGTCAGTGCCACTGTCTCCAAACCAAACAACATTGCTGGGCTCACTACCCTCTTGTAAAACTTTCCTTTTATTTTTGCTGCTATTCTTTTTTCAGAGATCACTCCTGACACTTTTCTCCTCCCACTCCACCCTGCCTGCACTCGCTTCTTCTCCTCTTTACCGAACTTCCCGTTACTCTGAACAGTTGACCCAACTTAAAACCTACTTAAACTCATGGACCTTTTCCACCTCAACTCCCTGTAACCTCACCTTTCCACTAGCCTCTTTTTCATTCACACACATGTATTCTGTCTTGCTACAACTCACTTTCATTCCTCTTCTTTCCATCACATACCTCCATCTCTCCAGGTTTTCTTCCACCTGCTCCTTGCTCTCACTACACATCCCAGCATCCTCTGAAAGCATCATAGTCCACGGAGATTCCTACCTGACCTCATCTGTCAGTCTGTCCATCACCATAGCAAACAAGAAGGGGCTCAGGGCCGATGCTTGATGCAGTCCCACCTCCACCTTGAAGCCATCTGTCACACCTCCAGCGCACCTCACCACTGTCATACTGCTCTCATACATATCCTGCACCAGTCTAACATACTTCTCTGCCACTCCAGAGTCCCTCCACTGTTCCTCCCTCGACACCCTGTCATAGGCTTTCTCTAGATCCACATAGACACAATGCAGCTCTTTCTGACATTCTCTATACTTCTCCATCAGCAATCTCAAGGCAAACATGGCGACTGTAGTGCTCTTTCTTGGCATAAAACCATACTACTGCTCACAAATCATCACTTCTTGTCTTAGCCTTGCTTCCACTAGTCTTTCCCAAATCTTCTGGCTCATCAACTCTAGCCTTCTGTAGTTGCTACAGTTCTGCACATCACATTTGTAGTTAAATATTGGCATCAGTACACTTTTCCTCCAGTCCTCAGGCATCTTCTCGCTGACTTCTTCACAACCACCCAGAGCCTGTCTCAACCTCTCCCTGAAGTCCTAACAGCAGTCTTCCTTTTTCAGCTGTTCACTATAAAGAATGGATACATGGATGAAATCTGTTTTCAACCCTCAAAGTGGTAAAAGAAGAAGAAAAAAAAAAATATTTCGCTCATCCTTTTTAAAATACATACAAATGGCATCAGTGAGAGGGTATTATATCTTAACTTATATCTTAATATGACTTTGGAGGTATTTCAGATGAAAATGATAGGAAACCGCTGTGTTGTTCCTTCCTACAGTATGTCATTGCCCTGTGCTAACTACAGATGGTTCTGACTTTTGCTCCCACTTTGTTTAGTTTTAAGCTACATATTTTTGCCCGGCATGTTGCTTGTATAAAATAGCATGTCACCGATCTTCCAGTGGCACATAATTATCATTTCACTGAAACATGCCAAATCAGTGGATTCAGTTTTAACAACCTTATTGGTGTATATCTTACTGTTGTCTTTGACACTGCTGAATTCTTTTACAATTTTTGGACATTGTTGATAGTGTTTTAATTTTTCATTAGTTAAAAAATCGAGCTGTTAATTCAAAGCTCCGCTGTTGTAATGCCTTTGTCTGGAGAGTCAAACATGTCCTCGCCAGTGTGAAGGTTTTTTACAGTTTCATAGGATGTACACGTTCTGCAAGGTGTAGAGGGAAGTGAAAAAGTCTGCAAATTTTTACACAAAAAGTCTTATTCTAGCTATAGATTACTTAATCCGCTGCCTATGCTCACACTTTAGCCTTTCTTACACTCAGGTATACACAAGCTACAGATTATTACAGGAACTCTTTTTTAAAATCCAGAAACTTACAATTATAATTTATCTTATATTAGTATTGACTGAAAAAAAATATACATGTAGTTCACCTGAAATCGGTGAGTAGAATACAAAGGTTTATTCTTCAACAACAGTTGCCCTCTTCTCTGGTGGGCCTTTCAAGGTGGGCCTTTCAAGGTGACACCTGTAGTGCATAGTTCTGATGTAGGTACACAGCAGGCACAGGGATTTTCAGGAAATTCCTGTTCTGAATGTGAACATCTGTTTCATTAAAGTACCTCATAATCTGTCAGTGATTGAATTCACATCGGAGAGACATCCATTGAAACCCACAGGGACAGAATGTGAGTCATGCCAAAGCAAGCAGAGGAATGTGTTCCCATGAGATTAGTGGGCTGCCTTTACTGACCTACACTCACTGCTGGCAAGCTCAATAAAATGCCACTCCAGCTAAAATCCAACTAAATGCTGATTGTTATTGACTGTTTAAATGTAACATATGAAAACCCTTTGTTGTTTGAGGGCAGCAAATTTGTCACATTGTGGCGTGGTCTAAAACGCTGACCTGGAGCTTACATGGTGGATCCAGGTCCCCAGAATAAGATAATGAAATTTTAGTGTGCTTTGTTCATCTTTGTTTCACATTGTCCTAGCTCCAAAGAGAAATGCACTTACTGGAGGTTTCTTTGAGACTAAGACTACAGTTGTCTTTTGATTGCATTACTTCTACACTACCATGTTTGACTTACCATAAGCCCACCCATGTCCTGCCCTCCCTCTGGCCTCCCAGCATTAATTGTCATTCCCCATTTGATTTTAGCACAGTTAGAACTGGCTCTCTTCCTCTCATCCTTCCCATTTTTTCTCTCTTGTTCTCTCCCAAAGTCTCAACCTCCTACTCTGGCCAGGAGAACAGGAAGACTGTAAAAGTGATGATCCTGATGTAGAGTTAAGTAGTCTGGGCTTTTAAACCTTCACAGGTTTTGTTTGAAATCCTTAGAAACAGAGTGATTTGGCTAATGTAATGTGTAATCGAAATGTTGATTAATTTTCAGGTTTTTGCATGTTTTACAGCCCACCACACTATCAAGAATTAATTTATTACCAGTGATTTGTTTAAAATATCCTCTGGGGACTTGGAGTAGCACTGTTGAAACCATGCCAAACATTTTTCACTTGTCTGAAAAACTATCTTTCCCATGCTAAATGAATGTTGAGATTATTTACCTGTCACTCAGTGTCAGAATAGTGATGCAACTTAATGAGGCTTGAAGAGTGTAATCAGATGAATTTAAAAAGAGGCTGATATTAAGTGATCCTTCAAAATCTAAATCATGCTGTGAGTGATATGAAAAGTGTTTATAATGCTATTTTTGTCTGCCATTTTGTCTTTATCTACAATGATTGAACGTTTGGGGTTCTGGAAGATAGCTTATGTTTTCCTTTTTCGGGCTATAGCTATCATTATATGAGAGTATATATCACAGAGCTGATAGAGACAATGGTCATGTAGCAAATTTGTCTCTTATTTCTTCCCCCACATCTGTCTCTTTCCATTCTTCCCTACCTGTGCTTTGGTTTGGCTCGAGAGGTTTTGAGCAAAATTTTGACATACAGTGTTGTCCCCATGGGGGGTTGGGAAGGCACATAGAGGCGTCCAAATGCAAATGATTACTTCCATATGAGTAGAGTTGGGAGATACAGAAAAAATCTTATATCATAATATGGATAATTTCCTATCAAGATAACAATATGCAGTATATTACAGATTAGTACGTTTTCTGTTAATTTCATGAAATGTCTATACAAAATAGAAGGTACAGCATATATATATGTAGAAGGATGCTCAAGATGGAGCTACCAGACAGGAGGCAAAGAGGAAGACAAAGAGATGATTCACGGAGTTGGTGAAGGAGGACATGCATATAGTTGGCGTGTTATAAATATGCACAGTGATTGCTCTCTACACCATGAACCCTTTGATGGTGGTGACAAGTATGACCTTACTATTACCAAATGAAGGAAGTCAGCCAATAGGTACAAGTCTTCATCTCATCTTGGTGATATATATAACGTATGTGGTAGAGTAAGAGTGAGCAAGCGACAACAAAATTGAGTAAGAGAAAAGTTCCACTTAGCTTAAGTTGGCTGGCTAGCAGTGTTTTAAAATGTATGTAACAAGCTACGTTGCTAATAAATGGCAGTTCCAGCTTCTGGAATAGGCTGTGTGCTGTTTCACTACTGCTGCTGAAAGTGAAGAGGTTAATTGTGATGAACATATCCTGTTCCCACAAAGATGCAGAGCAGGAAAATGCTAGCACTGACAATCAGTCGGGACGGGAAGAATATCATCATTCCGAATGTCTGTTCGTCCACCACTAACATCTTAGTCTCGTCTTGTTAAAACAAAACTTAACTTACATTTTGTCATAACTTTTGTCATCGATGATCTATTTTTAGCCCTTCAATGTTTCATCGTCGAAATTTTGTCATAGTTTTAATTGTGAAATTCACACGACTGATTATTGCGGAGGATTCTTTGTGTCTCACTCCTCCGTGTCTGTTTGTTGATACTCGAGATCACATGTGGAGAACGTGAAGCGGGAGCCGAATGACGTAAAAAGCTGCCGAGTAATGCCCCAGCCACTGCTTTGCTTGACTGGCAATACAAACGTCTATTGATAGATGTATTCTCTCATCCCACAAAATGTATTGCCACGTCGCCCAGCCCTACGGGTGAGTGAAAAATGTACAGTATTTAGCATATAAAATTTTTTTTTTTTTTTGCTTTATGTTGGCCTGATGTTGGCTCCATTATACGGTTATCACGATTCACAATGTATTGTCACACCCCTAATTGTTAAACAAAAATCTCATTGTGTTAATAATTTGACAAAGTACCAATAGTCATTTGTTATACTGTTGCTGTACCGATATCAAGATTTCTAGTAAAAAAAAAAAAAAAAATATTATGATACTTTTGATTTTATTACACAGTGGTAGCATTTGTGAAAATTTTTAGAGGGGATACATTTCATATTCTGTGTGTCTTGATTTGTCCTAAAAACAAACAAACAAACAAAAACTTATTTCAAGGCCCTACCACCCATCCTTACTTGGAAAAGAGCCAGGTTAGCTGTTTCCTTTTCATATTCATTTCCATATATTTTATCCTTTAAATGACTTATAACACGGACTTGTCACCTTTCACCCAGTTGAGGTTAACGTAACACACATTAGCTTACTTAGGCTGCATTCACACTGCATTTTTTATTGCTCAATTCTGTTTTTTGTTTGAGATACATTTTTTTTTTGGTGGCATGGTTGTTCACATTGTAATTTAGATGCCATCAGTCTCCAGTGTGAACAGTTTACGGACCTGAAGTGACCCGTATGCGCAGAAGAAGTGATCACAATCGTCCATTGCTTACATTTGATCTTGCCGGGTCCCGCCTCCTCCAACCTCTCGCATTTCACTGACATAAAAGTTGTATGAAATATGACGTGACCATTCAGACTGAGATTGCATTGCAAAACATCAGATATGTATCCAATCTAAAACCACATATAAAAGTGGCCTGGGTCTGATTTGGAAAAACCGGATTTGTGCTGTTCAGATTGTCATAAAAAAATCAGATATGGGTCACATATGGGCAAAAAAGTCAGATTTGGGCCACTTTTTCCTGACATATCCTTAGTCTGTTCATGATTTAATCACACCTAGTGCTAATTTGGACTTCATCTCCCCCCTTCCTTTGACGTGAATCCCTGCATTCACACTCCTTTACTCTGTTCTTTCCTCATCGTCATTTGTCACGTTCTGTCAATCACTCTTCTCCCCACAGCCATTTCAAACAAGGAGATGAACATCATGCTAAAGCAGAAGTGCTGACAGAGGAGATGGTTGTGTGGAGTACAAAGAGGGTGGGAAAAAAAAGCCAAATGGCCTTCCTTTTCTCAAAAGGTTTTTCAAAGAGCTGTCACATCAGAGACATAAGGCTGCTCTCTTATAACGCACCCCTCTTACTCCTTGCCTATCCACTTTCTTACAGAAACACTCGCTATCTCACACACGCCATACACACACACACACACACACACACACACACGCGCGTAGACAA
>KV751356.1:2029965-2050403 GCA_001698575.1 Mola mola | reverse complement strand
TAAATCTGCCATCTTCTCCTTTGGTTACTGTCCAGGCTCCGTGCTGGATGTGATCAAACATATCATCTCACGAGGCGAACACAGGACAGGCGTCCTGGATGAGGCCAGCATAGCCACTGTGTTGAAAGACGTGCTCGAGGGCCTGGAGTACCTACACAAGAACGGACAGATCCACAGGTGAGAAGACTCATGATCCTGCACTTAGGTATTATGATAATAGTGACACAGGACCTCTCTTTACCACTAGGCACAGAAACTTTATTAGATTTCACCTTAAGGGTGTATGGGGCCCTGACCAGTTCTGCTCCGCTTCCCATAGGTTTTCAAATTAATGTGCCCCACCTTGACTTGTGTGGGTCATTGCCTTTTAGTAGTGGAGTTTGATTGTGCTGTGTTGACTATTTTCAGTGCAGTAATTTAGATTCATTAGAAAATCCTAGTGTGAACATATTGCTGTAAGTGGAATGATTTTTTTAAAGAAGTATTTTAGCCAAGTATTAAGATATGGATGGGTACAAGTATTTTAGTACTCGTTGGTGATATTACTATTTGAGTAGCGTTTTAATATTTATGTGCAGTGCAGTGTTGTTTTTGCCTGCAACATTTGAACTAAGTCAGTGTTATATGCGCCATGTCGGCAGGGAGCAGGAAAAGTGAAGCCTTAAACTTTGACCAGAACAAAATATTTGGCGTGCACAGGAAGTAACCAGCGGAGACAGACAACAGACATCATTTGCTAGCTCCATTAGCAGACGCTGCTGTGATGACAATAGAGACAATAGACAGATAGTGCTAATAATGAAAATGTTGACTGGAGATATGCTCCTGTTAAGCTTGGTGGAAAGAGAAGCTAATGGTTGGCCGGAGTACAAGCAACAAGAGTGGAAAGATATACAAGACCAGCGGGACCAAACTGAAGACCCGTTAGCAAGGAGTTGTCAAGGTGGCTGCTACTACAGACCTTAAAACCATAAAGCAGCTGCCAAGGAGTTGGGCATGTTGGGGAAGATGCTTGCCTGTGTGAATTTGAAACTGCCCCTGGTTTCCATTGTTGGCTATTTATTTACAAAAATGTGAAAGTGTTATATTATAATGTTCTCTGACAGCCACATAGCCGCTTTGTAGCAGGCTACAGCAGACTATTTAGTAAATATATGCAGAACATTGGTTCCGTATCGCGTGCTCCCGTTTTTATCTTTTATGGTTAAAAAAAAAATAATAATAATTATGAGTACTCCTTCATAAGGTATGGCAAGTGTTTTCATATTGAAATTACTGAAAATGCCCTTCCCTAAATTATGCCTTCATAGTTGAACTTATTAAGCTAAAGCTTTCATATTAATACTTGGCAACTTGGGGCATATTTGTACATAATAATTGCCAGTGCATACTTTGGATCCATGTCTATACTTACTGGCATAAATCTTTGTTTTGTAATTTTATGGTCTTATTGTGTCATTCTGTACCAATAACAATTATGTGACGCAAGATACCGGCATCACTTCAGTGGTCATGTTTCTTCTGTCTTGGATAATAATAGTTATATCTCTGGCAATTTGTACAAAATAATTCATGCTTTTTATGCACAATTGAATCAGAAATGCAGTGCACATAAGTGATTGGTATTCTTTATCAGACTGGACAGATGACTACCAATGGAAATGGCATTTTCACTTCTAAAGGTCATGGATGTCATTGGGATCTATATTGAGATGTGATGGTATATGTCCCCAATTGATCTGTGGCATTCCTTCCAGAAGGAGAAGCACTAATGAAATGTTTATGGTTTAACATTTATTTTAAAAGGTGTATGATGCAGTATTTCAAATAAAACTGTTAAGACTTTGTTAAAAACTACTGCAAAAACAATTTCAGGCCTGATCATTTTTAAAATTACTTCATGAATATTTGTTAGTGGAATGTGCCAATGTCAGAATTGCTTGCCACAGAAATTGTGAATGTGAAAGCTTTCCTAAGCCAGTTTAAACCTAGTTTTAAGATTTGTTTAAAACAACCAGATTTTGAAATCAGGTTGCGTTCCACACTTAAGGACAAATATAGATATAGTATAGTCATGCTCATGTTACAGGACTGGAAAATAATGGCGCATCATCCACGACAGTATATTTACTGAGATTATTGTGCCAGAGAAGGCAATGCACCACCTCATATGATCTCTCCCTCGCCTGATTTCTTGGGGAAGCAGATGTAAAAAAAAAAAAAAATGGAGACATAGCAATTCATTGCTTTTCAGTGAGGAAAACAAGCAAAATACTAAATGAGCTAAAGTCTCTGCACTCAAAATCTTACAATCAAGCTGGTTGACATGTTGGTTTTTAAAGTCATTGCACTACTTCCTCTGTTTTTAATATTCAAAACTCACTCTTTCATTCATAGTCTTTTCTCCCACTGGCAGACTGTAGCCAGGACAGGCTACATGTGTAATTGATAGCGTTTTCAGCTTGGTTAGGTACAAGGCAGCCTTTGGAGAAGAATGACAAATGTAGGGAGAGAGAGAGAGAGAGAGAGTGTAAAAAGAAGAGTGACAGATGCAATGATTCAACCATTTAGATGAAGCATCAGCTTCCCTTGCTAATTAGAAAATAGTTGTATGTCCTACAGAAAGTAGAGTAAGAGGTGTAAGGAATTGGCATCAGCATAATTTAGATTACTGGTAATTAAAAACGCCCATTTGGTGTACCTCTGCTATTGCATTTAAGTATTTACTTTTAGCAAAAGTGGGAAATGTCGTTTTGGCAGAGTGTAAAGCAGCCATGCTCAGTTGATCACCGTGTGCTGAGGTAAACGTGTGGATATGACCAAGTTAGAAGTTCCTCCTCTGTAAGCTGAATCATATGAGTCGGCGCCTCGGGGCAGGGGTGATGGAGAGAGTCAAAGGGGTGAGGCTTTACAAGGAGGGGAAAAGAGTCATATGATATGCTCTTTCCAGTTCAGAAGAGTAGAAAAGCAATTAGAGCCTTGCGGCCCGGGCTGTAGTCTCAGCAAGAGGCATTTACCACAAGACGGCAAACTACTCCACGTCAACATTCACAGCAATTCGGAAAGTCAGTGATTCAAAGATGGCACCTGTCCTTGAGCAGCAAGTAGACATTGTGCGCATGAGAAAAGATGAATAAAAGTCCAAAATAGATTTGTCAATCATTTGAATCTCATAAAATCAGCCTATGTGTTAATTAATTGCAAAAACCCCTGGACTGTAGTTTTACTATTGTGGGGACCTCTCCACCTTACTCATCTCAGAAACCTCATGTCTTTTGAGAGTACATTACTGCATGTAGTTGAGTAATGATCACATAATGGCTATGGTTATGCTGCCTCAGGGAACAGAGTCTCTTGATGGGAATTAAAGGGAAATCGACAAAGTAAGACCTAGAAATTGATTTTGAAGATGAAAGTGAAATCCATCAGTATGCAAGAAGCGATCAAAATAGGAAGGGCAAAGGGAAGATCTTTTTGTGGTCAAAAAGGGTACAGTGAAAAGAGAGGGGAGGTATTTTGGAAACTCTCTTTTGCGTCCCTTGTAGGGGCACTGTGGGCCTGGCACCAGGATGTGATGTCCCAGAAGGTGCCCTGATGAAGTTGCAAGGTGCAGGAGATTCCAGATGAGAACGAGTAATCTCTTTGCCAGTCTTATACTGCAGCCACTTCCTCCGGGATACTGTCTTGGGATCTTTTCAGCAAGTAATGCTAAGACCACCTTCTAGTTTCTGTTAACAATTTTTTTTTGTTTAATATGCTTTGACATACAGAAATAAACACATTAACTTGTTTTTTTTAGTGGTTTAAGACCCTTACTAATGGAACATCGCTAGATGATTAGTAGAAATTGCAACTGAAACGCAAGTTGGCTTCTTTTTCTTTCCATTATAGTTCTTCTTTTAACTTGCATGGTTCATTGTGTCACCCCCTCCTCCCTCCTCCTCTTCCTCTCCTGTGAATTTAATGACTGTCTGCACTTTGCAGCCTTTTTCTTGGTGCATTACAAACTGCTCCGATGAATCATAACCTCAGTTTTTCTTGAATAAGCAAAGGAGAGCCACAGTGAGATGGCCCTGATCGTTTTTAGTGTGAATGGACTCTCTTTTATCAGAGTGAAGCATATTACAATGAAAGTACTCTTTAAAACAGTTTCATCAGTTCATTTTGATCCATAGCTTAAAGGTAATCCCTGAGAAATAAGATATGAATGGCATCATATTGTATGGAGACATATTTAGAATGTAACTTATAAAATAAATAGTGATAAGAGCTCTGATTAGTAATTTAAAGTGTGTAGGATTGAGTGACATCTAG
Source organism: Mola mola (assembly GCA_001698575.1). NCBI lineage: Eukaryota > Metazoa > Chordata > Actinopteri > Tetraodontiformes > Molidae > Mola > Mola mola. Next base: position 2,046,089 of record KV751356.1, on the reverse strand, counting down.
TGGTCATTGTGACTGGTAAAAACACAAACAAAACAGTACTTGACCATTCAATGCTAATGCAGAAACAAATAGTGGGTCTGGGCAATATAGAAACCAATACATATCATTATTTTGATATGAGAATATACACTGCCCGTCCATAGAAAAAAAAGTCACACACTCTAGTATTTTGTTGGAGCGCCTTTAGTTTATATTTAGGCACATATCAGCCGTGGCATCTTTTTGATAAGCTTATGCATGTCCCGCTCACAGCATTTATTTCCATCCAGATTTGCATTCATTTTACGCCAAGATCTTGTTCGAATAATGGAAGAGTCCAACCCCATTTATTCCATGGAAGATGATAGTTCACCACTATCCTTCCAGGTTTCCATAATGCAATGGACAGTTCTTATCCCAATTTCAGTGATTTCAGCATTAATAATGACCCTTCTGAAACAGGGTAGTGTCTTTTCCACAACTACTGAAAGTGTTAACTGTTTTGTTTTTATTCCGGGCAGCATTATAGTAATTTATAAGTGTTTTGTGAGTGTGTTCTACCTGTCCTAGCATTTTGTTCAATCAAAGCCATCAAATTTTCTTAACCTTTGCCCACAAATCTAATTAACCATTATCTTTAGCTGTCATCTCTGTGATAAGGTCCTCTATTTGCTTTGCATGTTGTCTATCAACAAAATAAATCAACTTGCATAAATTTGCAACAAACCCCACATAGTTTCTTAAACGAGTTTACAGCTTTTTGATGGCTGTAGTAATCTTTGCATGTTTCTCTGATGATAAACTTTTCTTCGAATCATTTCACAAATATTCGAAAATCATGACTCATCCCTAGTATCAGTATCAAGGTGTATTGTCCAAGACATAGTGATATTTGCTTTTGTTGTCCAGTTGTAAAACTTACAGTTAGGTCAGAAGTATTTGGACAATGACAGATTTGATCATTTTGCTTGTGATCGAAGTGCAGACTTTCAGCTTTAATTACAAGAATACTTCTAATATTTGGATGAAAATCCTTTGTAGTAAATGACTACCTGAAGTTTGGAGCCCATGGACGTCAAGAAATTCTGAGTTTCTTCCTTGGAGTTGCTTTACCGGGTCTTCAGTTGCTGCATGTGTGTGGGTCGTTCTGCCTTCAACTTTTTTCTTCAGTAACTGAAAAGCTGCTCTGTTGGGTTTTGTTTAGGTGACTGACTTGGGCATTGAAGAATATTGCATTTCTTTGCTTCCCAAAAGTCTTGAGCTGGTTTTTAACGTGTTTACGGTCATTTTTTATCTGCACTGTGAAGCTCCGTCCAATTAGCTTTGTAGCATTTGGCTGAATGTGAGCAGAGAGTATAGCCACCTCAATAATAATGGCCTCCTTTCACTTGCATCGTTATGTCCTTGGACTACATATTGATAGCTCCAATCAAACAGCCACCAAATGCCAATTCAACACCTGGAGACAACTCCCGTCCTTTAATGTGCTTCATTGGAATTGAAATATCAAGGGAACGGACCACTCCTGGCCATGAAACTGCTTGTCAAATCCAAATACTTATTAACCCCTGAAAAAAGAGGTGCTCTGAATAAAATGGCTTCTTCTTAAACAGTAAATGCCATATTTTTGTGAAACCCCTCAAATTAAAGCTGGAAGTCCGCATTTCAATCACAAATAACAATCAATATATCTTGATTGTTATGTTTAAGATCCACTATAGTGGTGTACAGAGACAAAATGATGAAGACTGTGTCATTATCAAAATACCTCTGGACCGAACTGTATGAAAAGTTTTTGAGGATTGTGGTATGACCTTGAAACAATTGTTATCGTAAGACCATGCCGCCCAGTCATAAACCATGGTATAGAGCATTGCAGACTCCAGTGAAGTGCTCCATCTCCGTAGCGATATTGTAAAAGACTCATCCTAAATACGGTAAATGACAGCACAGTGATTCCTAGTTTCAGATACTATACTGTATACTAATGATAATACGAGATTTCCTTGAAATTATGTATAGATACAGAACAAATACCTGGACAACAAATACACTAATCTGGATATGGCAAACATGCTAAACAGTGTACCATCTAAACATTTGATGTTAACAAACAACTTTAGCCTTTATTTTGAAGTTGCCTGTCCTTAACTACAGCCTCACTGAGTCAGAATAATAGACTCTGTTATATATTGACTTTATTGTTGTTTAAAAAAAACATTCTGATGGCTAAAAAATAAATATGAAAGATAAGATGAAAAATTAGCAAGTCTTGTGATGCGCAGGAGGGTTGATTGGCCTAGTGTGAAGCCATAGTACCTCATTCAAATACAGTTCATTTTTACTCCAGGTTAAACCCTAAATCACAAGCAATACATGACCTTGATGGACCGACCAAGACAGATGGCAAGGGTTGTGCAAACCAGGAAAAGTATTTTGGTACATTCCCAGACTTGATTTTGAACGTCAGGGGCGTCATTGTGCAATATCCTGCAATCCTTAAAAAGCAACATCCCAAATTACCACACATAAATAATTGCAGTAGTAGTAATAGTGCCAGCATTAGTAGCAGCAGTAGTACAGTAGACGTGTTAGTGGTAAAACACAAGGTGGAGGATGAGCATGTTCTTGATTAAGCAGACATAGTAAACCTAATAAACTGGTGATAACACTCTGACCTGATAACACCTAGCTATTATGTCAGGGCTTTTATGCGCATTTTAAACTTGTGCAAAAAAAAAAAAAGGTGAATGGACACAGAAATTCAATTTTTAAAAAAATCCTGAAATAGTGCATAAAAGTTTTTGACACTTGAAAAAGGCGTAAAAACTAGGAATAAGTGCAATGGAAACAGATTAAGTGAATAAAAGACGATGTTTAGAGACCAATCCGCCGTCCCCCACTGCAGGAGAGAAGCAACAGCAGCATTAGATGAAAAGCACACACATCTGCTGTAGTAGTTTACTTTTTGTGGTATTCACAAAGTCTATTATGCTATTTGTTGTTGTATTTCGCTTTCTTCTTCCTCTCCATTTAGTTAGTTGTACTCTTTAATTATGTCATTAGGTTGTGCCTTCTTCTTGTCTAGTAAAATGACACCTGACCTGACTCGAAAAGTTTGCCAACTGCTGGTTATCTCAATAAACACACTTGTAATATTCATGTAAAGTCAGAGGATGGAAACACACATAAATGTTCATATTCCTTTTTCAATTTCTGGAAAATTCTGTTAAAATTTGCGATACATTTTAATGGAAAGCGAGCTGTCTGCCTGAACTGGTACCTGAAAATGCAGTTTTAGAGAAGGCTTGATTCAGTCAGCTAGTAAGTACCCTGTCCCATTTAATGTCTTAATACTCAGTTAGTTTTACTGTCTGAGTATTCTTTTTTCCTGCAACACGAATCTCCATCTGTGCCTTCACCAACTGGTTCTAATATGTCACATATGCTACCTTCCTCCCTCTGTGGCTCACTATTTGCCACTCCCTGGCCTAAGAGACCTGTTATCTGTAGAGGCCTCTGCAAACTTTTGAATCTCTTCAACACATTCTGACACTTGAGGAGGTTGCTTGTAAAGATTGCACTTCTAGCTTGTATCTGAATGAGAAGGGGTCGGAATGTCAAAGTAGATAATTTGGACCCTCTATATGAATTGAATCAGATCCCCAATAAAGTGAGCTTTTATTTCTAGAAAGTAATTTTAGCTCTCTTTTCCAAACCAGTATTCAAAGGGTTGCTATATTTTTATCAATGAAACCAATAAGTTAACTGGAATGACATAATAAAACTGTAACCTTACTACTCCAGTGCCCCCATCTGGTAGCCTGGTAAACTGCACAGCTATGAAGACTAGCTCTTGACTCGTCTGTCTGTGTCATTGCAGTTAAAAGAGTTTTTGCAAATCTGTGAGAAGGCATTTAAGATGGTGTGCTGACAATATTTTGTGGTTGTACCACTTTGTGCTGTCAAAGAGTTTATCTTTAGTCTCTGTAAAATGTGCAGGACTGTCCGTCGTCCTTAGTGACACTGCTGCCATCCTTACTCTTTAATACCTCACCTTTTACTTGACCCTTCGAGTTTATCTCCGAAAGTCTGTTGCTATAACAACTGTCTGGCTAGGGAGATGACAGTATTCAGTATATGTGAGTGTGCACAGATGAAGACAGGCAGCCAGACAGCTGTCCTTGTTGGATCCTTTCATCAACACCACGGGAGGCTGTAAAGAGATGAACAAATTAACTACAAACTAGTTGTGCTGCGAATAAAGGTTTAAAAAATTGGACACCCAGAGTGGCAAAGAGCTTTATGTCGTACCAATTTGTATGAAATGAAGCCGTTTTTTGACAAATAATTAAGAAGCATTCAAGTAAAAAAAGGAAATCATAAGCTCCATTGAGTCCATTTCATTACTTGTCTGTGGGTGGAACTTTTAAATAATTATGAACCAGTCAATAACTGTCTTTGTTTAGGTTTGCTGATTGACATGCTTGACCTTTATCCATCCCTGTATCTGTGTGAGTTCCATTTGAGAAATGATTGTGAAACATAGTTTGTTGTCTTTCACAGAGATCTAAAGGCTGGAAACATTCTCCTTGGAGAAGACGGCTCAGTACAAATAGCAGGTATTTAGCCATGGAGCAACTCATCTTACAGCATCTGTCACTAATGCTCCAAATTAGGTGTGAAGAAGTAATTGTGCTGTTTTGTATTGGCTGTTTTTCAATATGATGAACTTTCTTGAACATAACACTATTTTTGTATTACTTTGGGTCCTTATTATATATAATTATTTTAACTGTGCCACCCTTTCTATAGACTTTGGCGTCAGTGCCTTTCTAGCCACAGGTGGTGACATCACTCGAAATAAAGTGCGCAAGACATTTGTGGGAACGCCATGCTGGATGGCCCCAGAAGTCATGGAGCAGGTTGGTAGGCTTAAGAGAAGTATTCCTGACAGAAAACTCGCAATGGAAACGCTAAGTGTCTGTATGAAAACCTGTTGCCTGAATCTGCAGATTGTGCTTGGCTGAAAGGGCTTAAAATAAGTGCATTTATACCCTAAGAATTGTCTGTTTTTCTGTATCCATTGGACTTAAACCATTTTTTTCTATGACTATAGTTTATGTTTTTGGTAAGGGAATCTCTGGCTTATAAATCAGCGCAGGATGAATTTGAATCTGTTCTGTAAAAAGCTGAATGAGTCTCCCTCCACAGGTAAGGGGTTATGATTTCAAAGCAGATATTTGGAGTTTTGGGATCACAGCCATTGAGCTCGCCACAGGGGCTGCACCTTATCACAAATACCCACCAATGAAGGTGAGAAAATTGCAGAGCAATCACACTTTATCAGAGATGTGTTGTTAATGATGCGACAACTTGTGATGTTCTAAATTTGTTGTGACTTGTGGGTGAATTGTGTCATCAGGTTTTGATGCTGACACTGCAGAATGACCCCCCAACCCTGGAGACTGGGATCACAGACAAAGAGATGGTAAAGAAATATGGCAAATCTTTCAGGAAGATGATCTCCCTGTGTCTACAGAAGGACCCTGAAAAAAGGTGTTTTTCTGTAAAGTCCTAAATCCTATTGTTTCAATATACTGTATTAGTTCTGTTAAACACAAAGTTGTACAACATTCTTAATTTTTTTCTTTTATTGGAAGTTTAAACGCTCAAATGAACTAAACTCACTTATTGTCATTGTGCTGTTTCTCAGGCCAACATCTTCAGAGTTGTTGAAACATAAATTCTTTCAGAAAGCAAAGGTAAGAGCTTGAGATTGAGTCAGTTAGACAGGGAGTCAGTATCACCCCATTTCAGGCAAAAGCTGAGCTTATTGATGAGTAATGGTCTGAGCCAAATCTTGAATTGAATTGTCTTAGTTTTACCTCTGTTTAATAAGAATTAATGCATCTATGACCAAAAAGATTTTTTTTATAGCTGAGAAGTTTTTAAAAGATCAGCAGAGAACTTGATATAAAAAAGTGGTCTACTTTAGTGCGTCAAGGGATAAATAAACAAGCTCCTCTCCCTGAGGTGTTTGTGTGAATTAGTGCACTTGCCACTTGGCTTATTTTCAGTGTCTGACCCAGGCAAATGCCATTGCAGCATTCCTTTCTTTATTGACTGTAGAGAGCTATTTCTAACAAAAGCAGGGATAAGCAGTCTAACTCCAGCCTCCGGCTGCCCAGCACCATAGCAACTTTAACAACAAATGGGCTGGTTCAGCATGTCACACTCCTCAAATACAAGCTGGTTGTTTTGTTGGACATTTTGTTGGACAGCATCAACAGCTGCAGTACTCTGCATTTACAGCAGAGGGCAGCATCTATGAACAGATGCACCTTTAGCGTGAGTGAGTTGTCTCATGAGCCTATGTCAGCATGCAAGAGGGATTCATTATTGATCTGACACTTTGCTGGTTTGAGCTGCTTATTTGTCAAAATAATATAGTCATAACGTTATTTAAAGTTTATCTACAATTAAAATGTCTTTTGTAGAGAAATTACACTTTTTTCTTTCTTTTTTTTTTGTGTAACAAAGAAGTTTTAGTTTTTGAGTAAATTTGTTTTAAGGGGAGGGTTTAGAAAGTCAAGTGAGGTATTTCTGTTACCACAAAACATTTCTGGAGCTTCACAGCAAAAGGATTTGCAGCTTTCTTCTAACCAACTGAAGTATATGCAGAGGGTGATTGCTTTAAAAAGTAAAAAAAGGAAAAATGGCTTCAGTCCTCATCTAGGAGACGATGCTGCAGCACTGTTTTGCTGTGAGCTCCAGACATGTTCGTGAATTAAGACATGTCCCAAAAAAAAAAATGTCTCAGACTTTCATTTACTGATCATCAGAGCGAAAATTTTATAACCTTAAAATTTATAAAAAAGCAAAGGTCTCAATGCATAATACAATAACCTTGAAGACTAACTTTTCTTGTTTCTTTCTTTCTTGTAAAGAACATTATGGATGGCAGCTAATTTTTAATAATGCAATACAAAATGGATACAGGGGAATCTGTGGTATTAACAGACAATTATTTTTCTCTTACGACAGAACCATGAGTATTTACACGACAAGTTACTTCAGAGGGCGCCCACAATAACAGAGAGGTCAAAAAGGGTAAGACCGCAAAGATTAAAATCTGTGCCTTTTATCTTTTGGTTAAAATGAGCTCAGTTGTGAACACTAGGACATGGTATTGTCAAGAACCTTGTAATTCACTATTCAATTTCGATTCTTTGGGTCAGAATTTGAATCCATTTGATATTGATCCAACATGTTTTGATGTTGATTCAATTATTCAGACAAAAATAATTAAGAGGACCTTCTGATACTTGTTAAATCATTTTTGCATTTTTAAGACCCAAGCACAAATCGTATGAAGACCCTTTTGAAATGCAAAGAATTAGTATTTGGTCAAATAAATTTTATTTATGAGGTTTTGCTTTGCTCAACACCTCATGAAACTTTGCATATGCATCTTACATGGTAGAAATTCACATATGCTAAAGGCTATGTGCAGGGCAGAGTGGCTCGCTAGCCCCTCTTAAAAAAACCACACAGTTTCACCTAGACACATGTAGATCACATCAAGATCACCAAAAAAGCCTATTGGTGTGATGGCCTCAACACAACAGGAAGAAGGACATTTTAAACTAAAGTCGTTTCTTAACATTTACACGCCTTGAATTAACTTCTAGAGGTTTTATCTGGGCAACTTCAACTTTGAAATTTGAATCTTGACACTGTCAACATGCATAGTTGTGCTAGTGAGTTTTCGTAGCATGGTGTAGTTGCAGCTGATAATTCATATTTCGCCATGAAACGGTAAATTGTTTCCAAGGCAACCCCAAAGCAAACAATGTATTAGAATCCCCTCAGATCATGACATCGTCATTGGTATGTGAATGTCATCAATCCTATGATGTCTGATATTCCTGAACAGTCATATAAAAGACTTAACCCATCATCAAAGAAATTCACTGGTCACAACAGCGCCATAGAAGAAGTAACAGCCACTTGCTCTTTTCCTGTCTACATCAAACAAGAAATGTTCAAAAGGTTGAATATTTTTATGCATATCATAACACCTGCGTAATGATTACAGAAGTCCCTGCAACATTTGTCAGCAATATTCACTATTTATTCATTAGAGGTTTCTAATGTTTTTTTTGTTGTTGGTTTTTTTTGTATGCAAAAAGAGGGAAAAGTTAGATTTATTACTTAATCTTATTTATTTCAAACAAGGTTTTTGCACACATAAACTTTTAACAACTGGAAATTAATAATGCCATGTTGTAAGCACATATACTAATCCAAATCTAAACTACTGAAGGATGATAGTCATTTGCTTGTTAATCTCACAGAGCGTGAGAGCTAACATCCAAAAACGAACCCTCTCAACCTTCAGGATAAATGAGTATGAAAATAAAGACAGATAAAGATTTACCAGTTGTCTTTAAAGTATGTTTAAATGCGGCAGCCCATGTAACTCTGTATGTACCTGAAAGGCAGAGCATCAACTGCCAGATTTCCAGTGTTTTTGATCTTTGATTTTAAACAAAAATTGACAGAGACCTTGCAATGATTTGTTTTAATTGTATTTGTATAGATTTTCATCCACCGACTTACGTCAAAGTGGCAGCAGTCTTAGCAGGGAAGCCCAGACACTCTTCTTCCTGCCCAATTCCACCAATACCTCTTGGAGGACACCAAGGCGTTCACAGGCCAGCCAAGCAGTGTCTTGGGTCTCCCCCGGGGCCTCCTACCGGATGAGCACGCCAAAAACACCTCCCGCCCAGAGATATCTGGGCCACCTCAACCGGCCCCTCTTAACGCAGAGGAGTAGCATCTCTACTCTGAGCTGTTCTTGGATTGCAAAACTCCTTACCCTGTTTTTAAGGCTGAGCCGAACCACCCTGTAGAGGAAAGTGATTTTGGTAACTTGAATTTGTGACCTTGTTCTTTTGGTCTCTACCCAGAACTTGCTACCATATGTTAGGCTTGGAACATAGCCTGACTGATAAATATACAGCTTCGATCTTCCATTTCAACTCTCTCTTCACCACAAAGGACTGGTACAGCATCTGCATCGTTGCCGATGCCGCCCCGAATCGTCAATCAATCTCTTGCGTCATTTTCCCCTCACCAGTGAACAAGACCACAAGATACTTGAACTGTACCACTTGGGGCAGCAACTCCTCCCCGAACCGGATTGGGCAATCCAGCCTTTTCTAATCCTTCTCCAGATCCACAAAATACATGTAGATTGTTTGGGCAAACTTTCAAATTTTTGTTCCTCTTGAATCCAGTGGCCAGACTCTCCTCTCCAGCACCTTGAAGTACACCTTTCCAGGGGAGGCAAAGAAGTGTGATTTTCCCCCCCGTAGTTTCCATCTTTCCATGTTGTTTCATTTTGGCTTTAGCTGACTTTTCGTTGCACAGAACATAACGTCGTCTTCGACTCGGGTTACAGTGTAAATCAAACTGTCCTCTTCTTCACTGAGTGTGTAAGCATTGATAAGTCATGCCCTTGGTAGGGACACAGGAGAAAAACACCACTCAGGACATCGAAAGACATAATTGAATAATTGATTTCAGGAACTTCTGAATCGAAATTGAATTGGGGTGAAGACAAATTGCAAAGCATTAAAGAATGGATTTTTTTTTTTCTTATTTAAACCAGACCTAGTTAGTATACTGCATGTGTTATCAGGTACGTCGAGTGCCAGGGTCCAGTGGTCGGCTTCATAAAACGGAAGATGGTGAATGGGAATGGAGTGACGATGAACTGGATGAAGAAAGTGAGGAAGGCAAAGCAGCAGTTGCTGCCACGAGGGTGAGATAAAGCTACACCCCCCCCCCATGCACACATTATACTTCATATGTTTTGTTTTTTTTAATGGCTGACAATTTTTAAAGACATTCACATGTCTGCATCGTAGCATGTTTGTCCACTGTCTCCGCACTGAGTCTTCTGTATGTGTGTATGTTCTATCTGACGGCCAAGGAGCAGCAGGTGAAGCCTGGTGGCGCCACCAGGCGACAAGTGCGCTTCTCCTACCCACTCGAGCTGCCTGCGTCCAGGGTTGTTCCCTTGTACTCAATACAGATGGCATTCCCCTAACAAGGAAGGGCTCTCACTGCGTGTGTGTTAGCTAGGACGCTTGTGACTTCTGGAAAGGGTGTTAAAGAATCTGTTTGGACACCATGAGTCATGAGGAAGAGAGAAGGAAAAATGACATGCATTCATTATTCATTACTGTATACTTGTCTGTTAAAATTGCAATCCTTTCAGGTGTCTTTTTAAGAAACATAGGTATGAGGAAATTTACCAGAGTATATCTGTACACAGTCTCCAGATAGTAGTGATTCATTTTTAAAGCATTATACAACTTAATATTGAGCTATCGCAATACAATACGTAATTACCAGACAAAGTTATGCAATTACTTTATTGTCAGAAAAGGGTCACATCATTATTTTTAAGTACAGATCTATTCATGCTGGGATCACATGCAAGTAGAATTTGACCCACACCCTGTGAGGGTCAAAGAATCCGTTCACTCAGAGCCTTTTTAGATCAGGAAATAATTTTTGCCTCATGGGAAGGGAAGGAGAAGTGTGTTATACTGAAGTGGAGCATAGAGTATAAAAAAGTTTGTGCCCACACAAGTAGATGTGAACATTACATACATAACTGTTTCTTAAAATCTAAGGAGTGATTTATCAGATACAATAGTCTGTTAACTTTTTAAAGGTTTAAAGGTTATAAAAAATGTACTTAGAGCATTATTTAATAAAGAAGTGAGAGTTACCTTTCCTGGAAGCCATATGTATTTCCATTTTTCTTTTATAAAACATTTTTGCATTTTTACTGACCAAATCACATTTAAACTATACAAATTACTTATAAGCCTTTTTCAATCAGAACTAATGACCATAATGAGATTTAAGTTGTACTATATCCCTGCTGCTTTGATGCTGCTTTACTGGCCACTTGTTGGCAAACTGAACTTTAAATCTTTACCCTTTCACCCAGAAAACCTTGAATATTATTACACAGTGATGTCTGGCTGAGGACCTATGTAACACTTGTATGCTTTAAAGACTAATCCACTCTTCAGCCTCAATATACATTCACTCTTTCTGACAGCACATGCTTTCAGCCGCACTTCAAGTCACTTAACTCTAAGTTACATGTATGTCAATTTGTCTGCATGTGGGCCTGCAAGGCTTTTTATGATTCTGTACATTTGCTGAATTTGGTTATTTAATTGTTTTTCTATGTATGGGCATGTGACTAGTATCAATATCACAGACTTTCTCCTGATTCTGTATTTACTCATGCTGCTTCGCTGCTTTTCAAATCTGAAACTAGAAACAAAACTGCAAAACATGTACTTTCGCTCGTTTAACACTCGCTTACCAGAATCTAGAGTATTTAAATGATAAGTGACAGCAGAAAAGTTAAGTCAGAAATTCTCTAGTAATAGAATTATTCAATGGTAATGGCTATTTTTTCCGATCTATTGAATTAAATATTTCAGAAATCACAATACTGCATCATGCAAAAGTCCTGAAAATCAAATATTCCTGTAAGCAACCAGATATTTAGATACTGACACTTCAAAGCAAAATCTCTACTGTCTCATGATTATCTCACTAAATACACATATCTCTCAAGCACATCACACCAGTTAGTGAGGTATAGTGTGAAGTAGTAGATCATTGGCTTTCATATCTCTGTTCTCTGTGATGTGACTGTATTCACCACAAGCGAGATAACAACAAATGATAAATGAGGAAAGTAAATGAGTGTGACTTTTGAATCTTACTTACTCCTGCCACTTCCTGTGTGTTCTTCACTTCCATTCGAGCTGTTTCTGCTTTGCTCCAATTGCCACATGGGCTGACATTATATCCTCCTGACTTTCTTCCACCGTGTTTTTCAACAGTCACCAAGAGTGAAGGAGGGATCACAGAATTCAGAGGTAAGTTGCAAAAGTTCTTTCGAGACAGATGTATATATTTGTCAGACTTTTGAAAAAAAAATCTGTCTGATTAATCTTCATGTAGGAAAACGATTTAGTCAAACTACTGTGTAAAAGCAAAAGGGCAAACCAGGCAATCCAACTCCAAAACAATGTGTCAAATTGCCAAATTATGCAGTCTAAAAGCTGATAAATAATGAATATGTGCTATATTGCAGAGTGCCACATGTATGAAAACCAGACTCTTTTATCAGTGGTTAGTCCAGACACAGCCACAGCAGACCTGCTATTTTAATAAATGCAGCCCATTTATTATGATCCCTCAATGCCCACAAGTAGGGCATTATGTTTTTATGTTGTCCGTTTGTCCTGTTCAAATTTAAAAAACTGTTATCCAAGATTCATTTGTCATTCTTCACTATATGAAGTTAGATCAGTCTCACAATTCACAAATGCACACAAAATCTCATAAATGCATTTCTTTTGCATATTATATACACCTCATATTATGGTACTTAAAAATCTGCATTCACAAACTGCTTGTGGTTATTGAATTCACTACATTTGTGTGTGGATTTTTGAGACTCGTCTTGCGCTCACAGATCTACAGTTTTTCTATAGGGATTATCAGATCTCTCTCTACTTCCAGCCCATTTTACCCCCACTTAGGGGTGTTTTGCTCCTCAGCCAATCCCTTAAATGCATCAGCACAGCAATTCCTAAACAATTATGTTACCCACGTTTGGTTGGTATGTTTATTTACTGAAGGGTGAACTTCTTTAGCTCATTCCATTTTCCATCACAGTATCATCAGTGCATCAGTAAAATATTTCAGTCCTGCATCTAACAGGTGTCTAATGTCAGCTAACATTGTAAACATTATATCATATATAAGAATCAAAACTGTCAAGTGGTCAGTGTGTGAAGTCTGATAATGAAAACTAGTTACCTTTTTTACTATTAGAGTTCATGTCAGTGCTGAAATAACAAATAATAATGATGATTCAGAACTTCTCTCACCCTGTTCTGGCAGTGAGATACATGTACACTCGAGATGCTTTTGAGGCCATAGGATCCGACATACTTCCTGGTTCCTGTAGCCTGCAGCTAATGGCTGTACTCTCCTATGTCACTATGGTTTTTGCCTTCCTTTGCTCGGAAACCCAGCTTTTATTAAAAAGCATGCTTCCTAATGTCACCACAGACACTGGCTTAAAATCTCCACTATATGGTAAAATACGGCAAGGTTTATCTGCTGTCAAGGAGATGAAGGACATAGTTTTTATGATAAAAGTTCCACACTCAAACTTTTAAGCATGGAAGTAGGGCATTTAAAAATAACTGTCAGTGAAAAAACAATAAACTAGTCTCTTAATTTAATCTTCATTTGTCAATGGTCAGTGTTTCCCTATTTGATCACTCGTCCCATTTTAACACTCAGAGGATGAGAGTGATTTGACACCTCTTCCCTTTTCAGGTTTTCCAGACTCCTGAGCCTTTAAGCAGTCAACTCCAGCCAGAGGCTGGAGGCCAAGCAGGACTACCTCAGGTTGCAAGTCAGGCTCCACTACAACCCACACCAGTCAGCACTCAGTCCACTACCCAGACTAAATCTCCCACATCAGGCACGCCCGCCACTGCTCCCGCAGAGGTCGCTCAAGCTTTTCATCGTATCCTCTTCTTTAAAGCCTTCAATTTTTTCATCTCGTTATCATTGATTATCATTTTATCTTCATCTGTGTTACAACAGGCTGTCACAGTGAATGCCAAGGATCCCATCAATTTGGTATTACGGTTAAGGTATGTTTCCACATAACCAGACACAAATCAGTAAACCAGCAAGTTAGTCGTCCATCATTTCTCTCTGCCTGATTTCTTTATTTATCTGTGTAAGTGTAATTTAATAACCTAAACTTTTCTGATCCGGATTCTCATTCCCCCATTTTTTTTTTTTTTTTTTTTTTTTTTTTTTTTTTTTGTAGAAATTCAAAGAAAGAGCTAAATGACATCCGCTTTGAATTTATGCCAGGGAGAGGTAAGTGAAGTTTTTTCATTTTCAGGAGAGAATTGACCGCACCCGACCTCAGTCTGCTGGTGTTAGCAATCGGTTTGAAAAGTGTCCCGAGGTTAAGATCTCTTGGTTTTAAGATCCCATTTGAGCTAATCCGGAACAAAAGTGCTACTTTTTATTTTTTGTTCCAGGAAATCTCTTTTGAGGGTGTCGCCTTTATATTACATAAACAAAAATAAACAAGCGCACAGAGGCCTGAATTCTTGTACATTTGAGGCAAAACCAGCTGATTTCAATATTAATCATGAGGGTATCTCAGTAAACAGTGAGAGAAGCCTGTTCAAACTGCATCAGTAGTTTGTTTTGGGTTTTTTTTTTGTAAATTATTAAAGCGCCATTATTTTGTCACTAACACAGCTCACTCGACCACTACTGCCATTTTTACGCAGCAGTTTGATACTGATAAGAGTTTCTGTCCACCTGTGACAGTTGGTCTCTTATTCTCTGACTCCTCAGACACAGCAGACGGTGTGTCCCAGGAGCTCGTATCAGCAGGCCTGGTGGATGGGAGGGACTTGGTAATAGGTCAGTGATTTACAAAATAAAAACATATCTGTACTCCTAATAACCTTACATCCTCTCCTCAGAGGAGTCAAGGTTAAAAATTCTCAATATACAGCATATACTTGTTTGTGTTTGCTTTCATTGGACTGAAACATTGTTTCTTTTCAGTTGCTGCAAATTTGCAGAAAATAGTTGATGAACCTCTTGCCCATAAAAATGTCACTTTCAAACTGGTGAGTGATGCCCCTTCATTGGTATCAACTGTTCAGGCTGGGGTTGTATTCATTGTAAAACTGTTACCTTCTTAGATTTACAATGCAATATGTTCTATTTAAGAGAAAACATGGAAAATGTTTAAATCTTGTATTATACAATAGCTATGCAACGTCAGTCCTTCATCTCCAACTGTCTTTGTATTTGTACTTATTTTAGTATTACTATATTAAAAGAGAACTCCAGGATTTTTCCACCAAAGCCTATTTCCCAGTCCTTAAGTCTCTAAAATTTCACAAAATACATCTCTTTTCTTTTTATAACTCCAGGATGGAGCTCGGTTGCAAGGACTGTTTGGCTCGATGAGGCTGTACAATGAAACAGCATTGGGCAAGTCAAAACACTGGAAATAAATTTTTAATCACTAACTGTGAAGATATTTAAAAAAAAAAACAACAACAAATATTTGTACAGACTTTTTACTACCTTTCTCTACTTCTTGGACCCAGACACAGCCAGTCAGGGTTTTCAATGTTTATCAAAAAAAACAAAATGTTGAAGGTTTATTTCTAACCATTTATTCCCTGCTGTGGTAATAATCTGCTAAATAATCAGACTTTACTTTGAAATAAATCTAAACAAATTTGTTTATCTTTCTTAAACACCGGAAAACATCAGTAAACAAGGCCCCTTTGGCAGTGAAGTGGTAGTATCTGGGGTGCACCATCACAAACACAAACAAACAAACAAAAAAAAAAACAGTCAGTATGAACATTCTTTTATACAGGATGTTTGCCATTATTGAGCCAGAAACACACAGTTGTATTTGCTCCATGTTATCAGACAGTTGCAATAATGGTTTGAGTGTAGATAGAGGCAAAAAGTGATTTATTTCTGATGTTTTGACTTGTACATTGACGATGCATTGTGCAGTCTTCTCAAGGTAAACAGTTCGAGGGACCAAACTCTGTACAGGAGTTTCTTTTTTATCATTATTATTATGTATTTTGTTTGTCTGGTTTTCTTTTGTGATTTTCTAAAAACTTGTTCTAAATTTAAATGGAACCAGACTGTTGTTTCACTCGACATTTTACAAAATAAAGGTATATTGTTTTCTTGCTCAATACTTTTCTGCTCTTATTTTCACAGGCTTCTGGAATTGAGGGATCTGAAATTCCAGATGATGTCAAATTGATGGGCTTTGCTCAGCTCAGTATTAGTTAAACTGTTGTTCCACCTGGGACAGTGACTTGCCTAAAAATGTGAAAATTAAAAAAACAAAAAAATAAAAATAAAGATAGTTTAATGTATTTTTTTCTCTCTCTCCCTACGGCTGTAAAGAAACCACTACTGCCAAAGAAAACAGTGAC
>KV751356.1:1953247-2029901 GCA_001698575.1 Mola mola | reverse complement strand
GCTGAAGGATCAGTACAGTGTAGAATCACTCCGAACGGTTTACAGCATACATGTAGAAGGATGCAAGTATCCAAAACAAACAGTTTTCATTCTTGTCATCTTTGTTCTGTCTCTAATATGTGATGCATTTGCACAATCTGAACTAATTCCCTTGAATCCTAATGAGCATAACAATGCCTTACATTTATCAGAACTACTGAATGCACGTTCTGGGGGAAATCCCCACGTACCTAATGGAGCATTTTGGTGTCTGAAATGTACAAATGTGGTTTCAGTTGCTTGAGTCAAACTTTTTATTTGAAGAAGAGTTCGGGCAGTTTTTAACATAAGCCCTATTTTACAAACATTGAAGGTCTAAAACCTCAGAAAATTCATCTTTTTTGAAAAATACTGCAGTATGGAGTTTTGTCGCTAGAATTGGTTAACACGACAAGGATGCAATGCAAAAGCTCGAGGCGTGACTGCACATCATAAATACATTGCTTTTTGCCACTTAAACTTAAGTGTCTGGTTACATGGAATAGATGCCAACAGTGAAACACTGGTGTTTTGACTTAGTAACTTAAAAAAAACTGCATGAAACTAAGGTTTCCGCTTCCTGTCAATGATATAGCTCCCTATGTTTATGAAAGACAAAATTAATTTTTGAAGTAGTCTGGAGTAATACAAAAAAAAAAGATGTTTTTGTACCTCAAAGTTTGGGAAATAGATCTTAGGTTGAAAAGTACTGAAAATGTCCTTTTATTATCAGAGAAAATGGGATGCTAAACCAACTACAAAATACAATTTAAGTATTAAATACTTAAATTGACACAAACCATCTGCCCCAAACGCCCCCCTATGGCACATGCACAACCCGATGACAGTGGGTCCCCCAACAAAATGTGCTCATGAACTGCCAAAGGAACGTGTAACAGAGTTGGTTTTACCTGTGAAGACACAGTTACATGACCTCTGGGATATGTACCTGTAGTCCTGTAGTGTCTCCAACTGAAGTGTTAGTCCATTGGTTACAAGGTAAGACCTCCACTTCAACATATTTACACAACGATGTACAAAACAATAGGATTTTTTTTTTGGCTTCATTTTCACCACCATAGTGTTCAGAGGTCTTTTTGTAGATCTGATTATGTTTGAGTGAAGTGAAAAGTTTTTCTGCAGCTGAAACCACAGATGTTGTACGAGCAGATATGTCTGTTTAAGTTTGTGTCTTTGGAAACAATTTCTGAAATTCTTTAAAAGTAAAACAAAAAGACTTAAGTGCATTTTTGTTGTGAGATGAAACATTAAGTACTTGATTTAACCTAGTATGTAAATAACATTTGGCTCTGATTTGTTTTTATATCGGGTGTTTCACTCTTGGCCTTTTTTCTGTCCTGTGACATGATTTTGGGTTGTAGCATTGTGTGAAAGAAGAACAACACTGCAAACCTAGCTAAAAAATTCTCTCATTTTGTGGGAAATATTGTCCTTTATTGTATGCTGTGCTCATTTACCTGTTATTCATTAAGCATTTCATTTTCTTGCCCTTGAGAAGTTTGAATATACTGTATTTGAGTGTTGAGCTGCTGCTGTCCCAATGTACTGCTTTAATGCCTGTCCACCTTAAATCTCCCTAAATTTAAAGCATAGTGATAGCAAATTAATAAGTGGATTCTGTTTACACTACTCACTAAGCCTCACCAGATGTCACACACCTTCATCATTTTCATTTTTTTTAAATCACTTAAATGAAGATTTTTTTTTTTCCCCCCTCAGTTTCGGATCAATAAAGTACATCTATTTTACGTCATAGAGTTTTGAAACAGCTCAGCCTTGATTGTTAACATTTTGAACTATCAGAAGTGTTCGGGAATTGGATAATTAAGTCTGCTTTCAGCACCGGTGTCACTTCCTTATTGGACGTTTTATCTTATAATGAATGTGTGTATTGCTGTTATTGGACGCAATGGTACGGCATCATTTAGCACTCTGTTCTTTTGAGTAAATCTGAAAGTCCTGCAAGGGTTTTCTGTTTAATTTGGTGACATGACGAAGTCATAACCATCCATATGCCATGTTGAATGAAAATGAAGTCTTTTTTTTTTTTTCTTGCAGAAAAATGTTAAGAAAATCTTTTTATTTTGACTTAAAAAACATGTTGAATTTTGTGATAGTCTTAATTTTTTTTTTTTTGAAATGTCAAGGTATTGATTCAAATTGTCAATGTCTTTGAGACGTGTAGTTCTTGATACATATGAAGATACATGTAATAAACATACCGGTGTGGTGACTGTCTTCCTCAAAGGGGTGCCACAAATTGAGCAACCCAAATGTTACCTGGAAATTTCTACACTGCAATATTTGGTGCCATTTTTCTGGTTTGGTCTGCAAGGTTTTGATTCAGATTTTCAGTGTCTTTCGAGATGTTCTTGTTACCTGTGAAGATACCTGAAATAAAGACATGTAGGTGTGCTTACCATGTGTTCTCAAAGGAGTGGGCTACCATGTCAGCAATCCAGTGTCACTCTTTAGTTCCTAAACAGTTTATGCAGACAAGAACCAGATGTGTGTGTGTGTATGAGCACTGGGGGAAGTGTGTGTGTGACTGTGTATGTGTTGCATAGTTTGAGCCCCTAATAGGTTGAAGATGTTTTGATTTTGTTCTCATTTTTTCTCCACGAATCTCCTCTGTCCTTTTTACATGCAGTTTAACAGAACTGTATTGAATAAACAGATGACTGGCAAAAGCACGTGTCCAGGCAATAACTTATCAAGGCTGTCCTCTTATGTGAATTTATAAACTGTTTTTAGGTTAGTTTTCTTTTTTCTTCATTTCGTCTACTTTGATCATTTTGGAGTTCAAAGCATGTGTCTCTTGGTTATCTTAATCAATAAAGAATGAGCATATAAGCCTTGACACTTCTGTTTTATGTGCACAGTTACTTGTAAGTTTGATTATGTTGTTCCTGCAAGTAAATAGGTATTCACAAAAATGAGTGCAATGAAAACCTAGAGAAAACAGACTCCAGAGGAAGTTTGACATTTACACACAATCTTCACACTCCCTCTGTGCCATTTGGACAATGACACACTTTTTATCATTTTGCCCCTGTACTAAACGAAACTAATTCATTTTCTGCTAAATTAACTGAATGTCTGGCCTCTTTTCTCTCGTCAGGTTATCTATGATGAACTGTATAATTTTTAATTAAGTTATGTATATATAAAATTATAATGCAGTCTTTGTTTTGTATGTGCAACAGCAAGGCTACAAATGTTTTCCTTTAGCTTTTCTTGCATACAGGACACATTTTGATACCTGAAAGCAACAATACACTGATAATAGCATTCTAATACTTTTTAGATATGTTTTATATATCTTGTACTGTCTATACAGTGCGAAAAATGGCCCCCACTACTGCTTAGGGCACCCAGATGCCCAGGGCTGGCCCAAGTCCAAGCAGATACCAATGCAGGTGGAGGCCATCGTTAGGCTAAAAAACAACAAAAAAAATAGTAGCCATGGCTTAAGCATGCCATATTCCTCCATTTGCTAAAACACATTTCCATTAGGCCAACACAGGAACCGTTACAGGTTAGCATCTTCAGCTGGCACACAGAACCTGGTAGAATATGTCCTCAATGTCCGCCATCAAAACAACAGGCTCCTTCCTGAATCAGATTGACTTCAAGCAAAGAGCTTGTGAGATCAGCCCCTTTCAACAGCCTTGCATTGAAAGATTAAAGCAGCACAGTAGACACAATTCTGAGCTGCTTCTTTGTGGGGTGTTATACATGCGTGTAACGTGTATGCGATATACTTTACCATACTTTGCCACGAGTGTGTCCAGTTACCTTTTCAAAAGGCACCTTTCCTACATACGGATAGGTAATGAAGCGTCCCCCTGGAACCTCCTCTTCAGCCATTGGTCACATTGCTCTGCTAGCCTCTGGTTGTATGGCATGCTCGATTCCCTTTTTCCTTAGAGGCAACGCACTGCTGTAGTGACCATCCATCAGCTTCATTGTGTTCTTAACCATTTCCATGTACTGTTTATTTTCCTTTGAAGGACCCACCTGCTTTTCCTGACTGCACTCATCAATTTCATGATGTTCACAATCTGCTCCGCCTGTACCAAGTGGGCCATTAACATAACCCTCCAGCCATGCTTGGGATTCCCTATATTGGTTCCAAGGCTCTTGGTAGATTCATTATAAATAAAAGCTCCACATCTGAATTGATTTGATTGATAAGTCTCTTCAATCTTATGACCCTTCTTAGACTTAACCTTGACTGGGACAATGGAGAGTTTGCAGTCTTGCTCATTGGCCCCAGTAAAACGATTGGTTTGTACTGCTAACAGAGCCCCACCCACTGCTGAGGCTGTATTTGTACACGCCTGACGCTTCTATGCTCCCTTTTCCTTTAAATGCTTATGAAGCAGCCTAGGATGTCTGGATCCACGCACTTAACATGTCTGTCGCTTCCTGCTGTCCTAACAACCAAAACAGACTCCATGGTCTTTCAGGAAAGCAATATTTTCATTATGTGCTCATTTTTCCAAAGAAGAACATGACTTGTATGTGTGCACTCTTGCAGAAGAGGCAAGTCTTATTTTCCAGTGAATCAATCTCATGTCTCCTCATTTCATTGCGGGCCTTTCCATCAAAAGAAGTTACTGTGGTTGCAAAACAACTTCCCTTGATCCTTGTGTAGCGCTGGCACATCTCCTTGACGTGTTCTTTGCTGCACACTGAGAGAATCCTGTGTGTGGCCATATACTGTATATAGGATCTGCTACAATCTTGACCTGATGCTCAATGAAGTCCACATGTGAGGAAGAACATGTTCTTCAACGATTTTTTTCCCTGGAATTCACATGCTACAGTCCACCACTTCTCTCTTAGCTTGTATGGTAATTTCTTAATCACTGTCTGCATGTTAGATGGCATGTGGCTCTGATATGCACTGCAATTCATTCTTTGTGATACAGCATATTTAAAGAAACAGACTGTAAGCTGAAGTGCTGTAAAGTCCTCTGACTTGGTATTCAGTCAACCAATGGTTTTGTCCAAATAAGCATGTGTAATTCTTTGTTTATCATCAAAATGTTCCTCAAACAAAGCCTTTGCTTTGCTGAATCCTCTGTGTGAAGCATTAGTTGAAAGCTTTTGATGAGCTCTCTTGGTTGCCACCTGGCGAATTGCTCGAAGAAGTACAGTGTTGAGCGTCATTTGATTTTTCCTCGTTGTTGTGTTAAAAAAAACTCTCATAAAGGTGCAATTTTGCTGACGCTCTCCATCAAATACTAACATTTCCCCCTTTGGCAGCGATGAGAGGTTCTGTTGTTGCATCGGCATTGTAGTTATTTCATTTTGCTTTGTCATTATGGACAATACATCAGCAGGTGGCACTTGTGTGGAAACTTTTGTGGATTTGTGTTCATCCCAGAGCATCAAAAACATGATGTGTCACCCCATGGCCAAAGTATTCTGTGGACAAGGTCGCGCCAGCTATCCAGCAAACAATTAGTCGACGAGAGGATGAAGCAGGGAGGTGTGTCTGACACGTTATCTCATAAAATCAACTGCTGGAGACATTTCTGCAGTGCAAGATGTTTATTAAAGGGTGAGTGAATAGCCTTCCTATGAAAGCGATAACTGCAATTAATGCCAATGGCGCAATTATTATGATTAATAATGATTCATTAATCCAGTCAGAAGTCACCCTCCAGGTGATTGCAGTCATTTTAATTACCTACCCAAACAAACTGACAAACACACACACACACACACACACACACACCTACAGACAAAACCAGTGTGATATTTAGGCATTGAACTTCGTGCAGTCCCCGCTTGGTCATAAATCAATCTGAGACATGGATACATTTAAAAAAAGAAAGAATGCACTGGTGAGATCAAAAACATCAAAAGGCCTGCAAGACCATGAAAGACAACTAAAGTGGATGATCACAGAATCCTTAGTGAACAAAATCTCAAACAAAAGTGAAGAACACTCTGGAAGAGCTAAGTGAATCAATGACAAAGTCTAGAATTGAACCTTCATGTATGTAAATACAGAGGGGTTACAACAAGGTACAAACCTCTGGTAACACCAGAACAGATTAGACTTTGCTAGAAAACGTCTAAAAAAGCCTCCACGTGATGGCAAAGAAATGGAATGTTCCTCAATGGTCAGATCAGTCGCAGGATTTTAACCCAACGGAAGAGCTTTACAGTTACTGTAGACAAAATTGAAGGCAGAGAGACCAGGCCAGAGAGGAGGAAGACTTTTTTTTCATTATGCACTTCGCTTTAAAGCCGAAATGTCTAGAATTTAACGTTGACCTTTAAAGACTGTAAACAGCACGTCTACAAAATGCCTTGTACAGTATAGATACACTTGTAAAACTGTGCTTCAGTATAGGTTTTAGTAATACAGAAGGTGTTTTTTCTCTCTTTTAACCAATGAACACAGCTCAGCTCTATGTATTAGGATTTCACACCTGAGCCCATCCCTTTACCTGTGTGTGATGTTAGTGCATTTCCTAACAATCACCCACCTGATCGCCTCGAACTGCCCTTATTTTCTCTTTTCATATGTACTGCTCACATTCCCACCCTTCTTCGATCACATCGCGTCATGGGAGCCGACGGACTTTTGCTGCAGCGATGATGCTTCGCACTCGAACGTCCCACCGAGGGTTCATCGCAGCGATCGGACGTGTCGTAAACGCACAAATCAGCTGACGGAAACACAAAACAAAACTCTGTGCCATTTCAGTAGCTGCAGAGTCGCGATTTCACTCTTTGCGTTTCGTCCCGTTTGCGGTGGGGACCTGGCAGAGAGGAAAACCGAATCGTCTTCATGCGAATGGCTGATCAGTCAGCAGCGCTCAGCCACCAAACTTCAGTAGTGTGAGCCGGTTTATTCCACGCATCCATTTTTATTTTTTTATTTGAAATATTTCTCTCACATTATTTGCGATTTGGGAAGTGTACATTTTAAGGGTTTCTATCAATGGTTTATTCCCACTTTGACAGTGTGATAAACTCTGGTGAGAAACATACAATGACGTGCAGGGAGACCTTTCTGTCTGCTTCTCTGTGATATTTCCGAACGATTTTTCCAGAAATTTGATAACATTTCCTTGGTTATATCTCTCACCTATACAGTCGGAAATCCTTCATTTGACTGAGAGTTTGAAAGGCGTAGCAACAGTAACTAAGGGGGGCGGGGATTAGCGAAGGTTTTGTTTGTTTGTTTGTTCGTTCGTTTTACAGCTCTCTCTTTTTCAGATTGGGGGGATTAGGTTTATTGACATAACTGTCTTATCTCGGCGTTATTGCAGTTGACTTGCCTGTCAGCAGCTTTTTCATGTAGTGAAAGTTGATGCTACTTTCTGCTTTCCAAACACTAAAGGGGCAATCCAGCCATTTACTCTAGCTATTTTATGCAGGTGGATGACATTTTTTTAATCAGCTATGTTTGGACTCTGTGCGGGTTTCAAATGGTTTATTAACAGTCAGCAAAAATGCCACAAAATGCCAGGCCATCAGATTCTGATTCAGGTGGTGCTAAATCCTGGTTTGGTGGATAGAACTATGTGATATCACTGTCCCACACACTTGCAGCTACTGAGATAAACACAGAGAAAAAAAAGCATACTATGTATAAACAAAGAAATATCTCACGTGAAATAACCTCCTCCCCTTTAAGCACGATTTGGAAACAAGCATTGACAATCTCGCCTCTGATTGTGACCAATCAGGGACGAGCTGCCAGTTTGACCAAACATCTGCTTGACCCAGACTCTGCAAAGCGCTCCTGATAATATTCCTAATTAATCTTTTTGGGCCCCACTGTTTTTTTTTTTTTAATAAAGAGACTAGTCATTATAGTATTATAAACATTTCAATTATATTAAATTACATGTTTCACTCTTAACTGTCCATTATGATGGGAATTAAGAGTGACTTATATATTTTGGGCGTATT
Source organism: Mola mola (assembly GCA_001698575.1). NCBI lineage: Eukaryota > Metazoa > Chordata > Actinopteri > Tetraodontiformes > Molidae > Mola > Mola mola. The sequence continues at coordinate 2,021,918 of KV751356.1, read as the reverse complement.
TAAAGAACTCATTCCAACCTCCTGTGCTCACATTAAAATGTTTGGGTTTTAGGGTGGACTTTAACCTCTGCAATCCTGACATGTCACTAATTAATACTCAAGTTGTCTGTTCTTCAAAACATAGCAGCAGTCAGCACATTTCCTGTCTGTTCAAACATTAACTTGTAGGACGAAAGTCAAGTTTACTGACCGATTGTCGCTGCTTAAAGCCTGATATTTCTCTGTCCAAGGCAGCAGTCTGACAGCACCAAAATGACCAACTTTGGGCAGATCCTGAAGGAGATCGGGGAGTTTGGGTTATTCCAGAAGCGATTAGTGTTTGCTTTATGCATCCCAAGCCTGTTTGTGGCTTTCGACGTGATCGGTCAGGTGTTCACGGGCATGAGATTCCAGCATCACTGCAAAACTGACTGGATCCTGGAGCTCGAGCCCACCATGACAGAAGACCGACAAAAAAATCTCACCATCCCAATGGACAAGGATGGAAGGTTTGAAAGCTGTACAATGTTCACACCTGTGGACTGGGACTTGGAAACCATTGAAGCTTATGGGATTAACAGTACAACTGGATGCATAAATGGGTCTGAATTCGAGTTGCCCGAAGGGGCTTCCAGCATTGTGACAGAGGTAAGAAACACTTGTTAATTTTCCATTTCTTGTGAGGTTACGTTTGTTTGTTTTCTTCTTGTTTCTTTATTTTCTTGTGGTACATGCTGCTGCTCAGTGACTGGTTGGTTTTATTGTCATGTTGATGAAAATGAATGGTTTCCTGATTTTTAAATTAAATTAAATCAGTACAACTGTCAGTACAGCGCGCAGCAAGTAACTTTTTGTCACAATCGCCACAATGATCACCATTTTTTAATATTACGTGAAACAAAATAAAAGTAATAATAAAAGTCCGGCCCCTCTGGTCCTGCTTACTACTCCTGTCGTCGTTTGTAGAAACAAGTCGCTTCTCACGGGAAAACCAATCAGAGGGTCTAATGACAGTCAGTCATTTGTCGTAGAGATGACTACTAGCAATGAAAACTTGTCAATTCCTGGACATAAAAAGTAACGCGACATTCTAAGACAAGCACATGGAAAAAAAAGATTTGTGAGTGGAGTAGACTGGTCCCCACTTGCTTGCACGGCAGCTATTTCCTGCATGGCGTGGCTTAGAGGCAGAGCGAGGCAAGCTGATGTTAGCAGCCTCTCTACTCAAACTTACAAACTGCAACTTTAATAATGCTGTAATTGAGAACGGATCACATATAGTTTTCTTAAACTAAATTAATGCAGAACTTTGCAACTTTGTCTCTGAGGTGGCCCCCAGAATCGACCCTGTAGCCAAATTGGTCCTCAGCAAACTTCAGTTTCATCTTTGATTAAAATCCGAACTTTGACCCACACACTTTTGTTTCCAACTCGATAATTAGTAACCAACATCTACATTTTTACACCTTGACCACTTGAATGGCCTTGTAACATTATTTAAAATAGATTTCAAGATACCGTGCTACTCCTTGATCTTGGGAGAAGAGCGAGTGGTCTGAGGGTACCAAAGTCAGGTGAATATGGTGGGAATTCCTGAATGACACCGTTGTGAGCGGTAGTTGTCCTGGTAGAACAGCAGACCTCTGGTCACGCAGAATCACAGAATCATCGTCTTAATTTTCCCCTGTAGCCATTTAAAGATCATCATCGTAAGCCGCTGTGATAGTGTGACTCCCTCTTGGTGTGTTTTGTAATAATAATTCTTTCTTCTCAGTTTGGAAGAGGTGAAGCCCACCATGGGAATTACTTTCCACATCTCTCAGGATTGTGTCAAACCCACTTCTTAACAGACCCAAGCAGTTTCAGGACCCAGCGAGCTGACACCTGGGTCATGTCAAGATCCATCTTTCCGGCTCTCTCAGCCACATTTGAAAAAAGCTGCCCATTTTTTCCCCTCCTGTAAATTAGGGCATCCTCCTCTAGTGCGTCCACCATGTCTTCATGTACGTTTTTGAATTATAAACCCATGAGACTGAGGCAGTGGATCACTGCTGATATCTATTTTCTCAGACTGATGTGCAATTTTCAATATGCTGAAAAGAAAACACCATGAAACTTAGTGACTTAGGAATTCCCATAGAGTTGAACTGCACATGTCTTACAACAACTGTATAAATCACCTCCTTCTACATTAGGCCTTTGGTGTCTTGACTGCCTCTGACGGAAATCACATTTTTGACCACATTAAAGTGGCCATATGGTGTTTTTATGTACTATGACAAACATCATGGCTGAGAGTTCCTGCTTTTGACATAAACAAATTCTGACAGCCTGGTTCCTCTGTATAGAAAATCTGAGGAACCAATCCTGATCAGTTGGTGCGGTGGGGCTTAACATTGTATAAACAAAACTTACCATACTGATGCATCAGCTTGCAGGCGGCCTTGTACAAGTAGCTCTTCCTCTTCTTCCTGGGAATCTGTGTCTGGTTCAAACATGTACGGCTGAATTACTGCAATGTTGGAACGCCCCACTGTGCAGTGTATAGTGGACTAATTTAGAAATCTAAAGATGACAGACGGCGCTTACCTCTAGACACAGCATTGGGCTAAAAGAGCACAATTATAGAGACCCACAACCTAGATGAGGCAAGGTGTAGAATTACATCCGAGACATTTTCAAGAATGGAATTTTTTTATTTAATTGAAAAAAGTAAATAATAAAATGAAAAATGTAATTTTACAAAAGGGCTTAATCAATCATTGGAGCAGGTAAGCCATTTGTCATTTGCAACTCCGTTTAAAGAAGTGCAATTTGAATGAAAATTCTTTGTTGTATTTTTTTGTTTTCCCTTCCTTTAACCCCCCCCCCCCACCACGTCATCAGTTCAACCTGGTGTGTGACAGAAGCAGTTTGATTGAAGCGTCGCAGTCGATCTACATGGCCGGTCTTTTTGTCGGAGCGCTAGTGTTGGGGCAGATGGCTGACAGGTACACATTCAGTCCCACCTTTAATCAATTTACAAATTTCAGATTCAAAATTAAGTGTTTTTTAAATTTAAAAAACAATCACGCTTCAATATAAATTCATAGAGGTCATTTGAAATTGTTACATTCAGCAGGTTATATATATATATATATATATAGCCTGCTGAATGTTGTAAAGTCTACCAGAGCTTCTCTTCTTTTCTCCTTGTAGGTTTGGTCGACGCTTCGTGGTCCTGCTCTCACTCTTTCTCTTGCTGGTGTTTGGTGTTGGTACTGGCTTCTCACCCAACGTCTACGTTTACATGACTCTCAAATTTTTAAGCGGCATCTCCATTTCAGGCATTGTTGCTAATGCATTTGTGATAGGTATGCAAATGTCTGCAACATCTGACAAGTTCTCGATTTGAATTGTATGAACTTAATAATAGCCTGTGTTCTGTATCACTTATTTAGGTCTGCCATTATTGATTGATTAATCTGCTAAAAAAAAAATTAATGATTAATAAAATATTTACTAAAAACTTTTTCCTTACTTTTTCTTATATTTTGCCTTTAAAAATGACCTGAGTCAATCTGTTAGTTGCCAACTATTTTGACTGACTGATTAATCAACTACTCAACTACTCATGCATACCAGAGCATTATTGTGCAAAACATTGTAATCTATATTGTCTTTGTTTTCTGTTTAGCTATTATTATTTGGTGCATTGCCAATAATCTGTTGATTTGATGTTTTAATCAGTGCTGTAATGCAAAATATTTGCTCATAATTACAACCTGGGCATCTGATATTAAAGTACAAATTTTACAAATAAAAATACATTTATATATATTTATGGAATGCACTGATAAGAACATTAAGGTTGATACTGATAACCAGTATAAACATGGCTGTTACTGTCTATAATTGACATTTACTGATCAGTAGGTTTCTACAGTAATCATCTTTTAGAAACATTCAAATACATGTATTCCATATCACAGTGAAAAAACCCAGTCAGTGACACGGCCCCCTTAAAAATGTAACATACTGTATGTGTACATCTGCCTAAACAAACTTCAACTGCTCTTTTTCTTCCTCTGATTTATTTGGCAGTTGGCAAACAGGTTTTTGGCAAAACTACTGCCACCTTCTGAGACGGGGCAAAATCTTCGGGTGTTCACATTGGACCAGTTTTACTCATAACTTTGACGCTGATATTTAAAAAAAAAAAATAATAGTATCGGCCGATACTGGTATCAGTGCTGATATATAGTGCATCCTCAATAGATTTACATGTACGCACTATCCTGTATACTATATAGAGTGAAAGATTATCATCCTGGTCAAGTATGACATCCAATATTCAACATTTTTCTGATTATCAGAATTATCCATCGATCCATTTTCTACCGCTTATCCCGTTAGGAGTCGCGGGGGGTGGGGCGGCTGGAGCCTATCTCAGCATCTTCGGGCTTAGTTGTTTTTTATTTTTTAATGTACAATGAATCAATTTTAAAATGGAAGAAGAAAAAAAAATATTTCCATCCAGTATGTAATGGAGTGGAACTTTAAGATAGCAGAAAATGGAAATATTCAAATAAAGCTCTTAAAATAAACAAAAATTGAAATATAGCATAGCGCTTTACCGACACATACATTTCAAACTAAAGCCACCAAGGATCAGACCACAGTTTATGTGTCAAAACATTTCCAGCTGACACCTGTATGAACTGTGAGTCAAAAGAGTCACAAAGGGAAAAAAAACACAATTCTTTTTTTAAGTTTCTCCTATATTCAGAATACAGCAGAATGCAGAGATTAATTAAAGCTCGTTCATAAGCTCAAAAGACAGCCACTGATGGTGATGGTGATGCTCTGATCTGCAAGTTGCCATGCAAAAAATTGTCTCTTACAAAATGTGAAAGCTGAAATTCTGATATGTGACTAAATTGAAATTACAGGGAAACTTCACAGACTAACTTTATGACAAAACATGGCCGAAATGATCCCTGTATGTTTGTTTTGAAGGCGGAGAGTGGAGTGATTCCTCCAAGTTTGCTTTGTGCACCATTATCTGCCATTCTTCTTTCCCTGTTGGACTCATGATCATGTCTGGCATTGCGTATTTGATCCGCAACTGGAGGATCCTTCAGCTGGTGCTCTTCAGCCCTCTCGTCTTTGTCCTGGGAATCTTTTATTGGTAAGCAGTTTTAGACGCTAATTCATATTTTAACCGTATAAAAAAACAACATTGTATAGTTTGTGATTTTGTCCTGTATCCCACTAAGGATTCTCCCAGAGTCAGCTCGCTGGCTCATCACCCAGGGCAGGAAGGCGAGGGCCATTAAGGAGATCCGGAGGGCAGCCAGGGTGAACGGGACGAAGGTCTCAGAAGATCTGCTAAACAAGGTAAGATGTGTTAAACAGCAAAATCCACCACAAAATGAATTGCACTCTAACTATAAAATGACACCTACATTGTTCAGCTGGAGTGTGAGGGTACATCCAAAAGAGGAAGCATGCTGGACATCTTCAGGATAACATATCTGAGAAATCGAGCTTTCATCATGAGCTTCGTCTGGTGAGTGTTCACATCATCCACATCACCGGCCATATCTCTGTGGCTGCACTGAAGTCATCTCTTCTCCTCTGTTAACAGGTTCGGAACAAGTCTGATGTACTACGGACTGAGTCTGAATGTGGGCAATTTTGGGCTGAATATTTACCTCACACAGTTCATCTTTGGTGTGGTGGAACTTCCAGCACGTCTTGGATGCTTGCCTCTTCTCCAGCGCTTTGGCAGGAAATTATGTCAAACAGGGGTCCTGTGGTTTGGAGGCTGTGCTTGTCTGGCGATTCTTGCAACTCCAAGAGGTACTTTGTTTTAAAAGTTGAAAAAAATATATTGTAACCTATTTCATTCATTAAAATTTGCATGTTGCACAAAAATGTTTATTGTTTGTCCATCAGACCTTCCTGTCATGATCACAGTCATAGCTGTCGTGGGAAAATTTGCCGCTACTGCCAGTTTCTCCACGGTCTATGTTTATACTGCAGAACTCTACCCAACCACTCTAAGGTAAGATAGGTTGGGTGTCAGAGGTAAAATTCATATTTGTTAATATTACACGTGATAGCTTTTAAATTCACTGTCTGTACTGGCAGGCAGAACGGTGTAGGTCTAAACTCCATGTGCGCCCGTGTGGCGGGCATCCTCGCGCCGCTGATCAGGCTGCTAGATGTCTACCACTACACCATCCCCATGCTGATATACGGCATCATCCCCATTGCTGCTGGCGCTTTCTGCTTAATGCTGCCTGAAACTGGCAATGTTGAACTGCAGGACCACGTGGACCCCGGGTGAGTTCCTCAAGCTTTTATGTAATTATTTATTTATTTTTGTCTTAAAAACACTCAAGTCAGTTCTACATAGCCTAATGATCTTCCTGTCTCCATTTTCAGATTACCTGAGAAGGAGAGGGAAAGAACATATTCAGGAAACAGTACAAAACTGTAATTCTAAAGGACATTTTAACATTTTTTTTTGTATAAGTGAAATAGTTTGCCAGCTCTCCAAGAAGATTTTATCAGAATGCAGTTACCTACTGTAAATGCAAAGATTTTACTGAATCATGCTGAACAAAACAGATTTTTTTTGTAGTTACAATCCATTAAAAATGTTTTTACTACTGCAGAGGTTATAGACTAATTAATCACTTACACTTTTGTATACAGCATATCATGTATTTTTGCTATGCTTATATTTGTTTCTCATCTCATTTATATGATAGAATAATGGACAGAATATGTGTTAGATGTTGTATGTATTTCAGCAGCTCCAAGTCAACCGAAGCACAATGTGGGACATTTCGACATATCACAGCTGTTCTGTAAATGAGAAATGTTAATAAGCTGGTGAACATTTAGTGGCAAACAAGGTGAAAATATTTTTAATGAAAATTGGCGGATTGAATTTAGCCGGAGGTTTAATGCACCCAACTCCAGATGAACTCTAATGTCGCACAATTTCTGCTGGATGCGTAACTACGCAACATCAGCATCGCAACAACGTGCATGTGACTCTGTGTAAGTGTGTGTGTACGTATGTACTGTATGTGTGCGCGTCATTGGTAAAAGCATTAACAACAAATTGATGTTGATTGACTTCTTGTGTATGTTGCGACCCACTGGTACTTTTCCTCCTGCAGGTGCTTAAAGAAGAATTATGGTACTTTTCAGTGTAAGCCCCATTCCCAGTCTATGGGGGTAGAAAACTTGAACATAATACATGTTTTTTTGAAAATTACTCCAGTATGGAGTTTGTTCACTTTGGTCACCGATTAGCTTGTTGCAAGGCAACCGCATGGAGCACGACAGGTAGTTGAAAATAAACAAACATAAGATGGAACGTAAGGCTTAAGTCAAAAAATCCTTGCAGGAGAAGAATGTGAAGCAGCAACTGGTTGTGATGCTGTCCCCAAAACGTCTATGTATTGTAGGGTTAGCCACTGGAATTAGCATGCTAATCAACTAGCTGCGGCCCGTATTTTGTTGTAAAACCACATGTGCCTCGAGAGTCGATACTTGAGTGACTGTTGCTTTATGTTTTCAATATGGGGGGATGAAGCAAAAATGTTTTAAATGGTGTCAACTTTATAGATGTTTTCCTTTGTAAGACTGAGCTAAGCAGGTTGTACTGTAAACCACAGACACCATACATTTTTGAGGATAGTGCATTGTTTTTGTTCTGTGTGCACAACAAATGTACACAACCTATTCTGTATAGATTATCAGTGTGTGAATTAATGTGTTATGATTAAAAATTGGTACCAGTGACCTTGACCTTTGACATCAAAACATGGTCAGCTCCTACAACCAAGTGTATGTTTTTGGGAAATTTGAAGAATTTATGTTGCTTTTCTGAGAACCCACTTTCACAAGAATGGAATGGATGAATGGACAACCTCTGCCTCTGGCCATGAGTATCATTGGTGAAGAAGCATAAACACATGGATCCAACAATAAAATAAGAAAATTAAATAAATCTATTTAGATTGATGATGTACTCTTTTTCTTCTTCTTTAATTTACACAACCAAAAACATGCTTATAATTTATAGTAAAATTTGCAATATTAATAAACTTATGAACTTCTTGCCACAAGCCAGAATAAACATGGTACAGTTTAAGGATATGCAAAAAAAAAAGGACTGTCATCTGTACACCCAAAACAAACAAAAAATACAGCAATCTTGAAGGAATAGACAAAGTTTTAAAATGATCTAATGTTCTGAAATCTTTATTCTCAACTCAGTCAGGCAGACAAGTCAAATATTAAACATGTTTTAGCTGATTGTTAGCAAGACCAATGGACACCTGACCCAAAGCTCTGATAGTTAGTGTTCTTGCACGTCCAGCAGATGTTTAAAACTATTTCTGGAAAGACCTACATGATCTGAGCATGTGTCTGATTGTTGCAGGGTTCAGTAACGGACAGACATTTTGGTAGAACGTAAACAAGAAAAAGGAGGATGCTTAAGTAGCAAAATTTAAGCAGTAATCATTATATAACTTATAATGGTATGAATTTCAGAATGGATGATTGTTTGTCTCTATATGTCGGCCCTGCGATGAACTATCGAATTGTCCAAGGTGACTCCGCCTTCGCCCAAAGATGCTGGGATAGTCCCCAGGCCCCCTGGCGACACTTAACAGGCTAAACGGTATAAAATGGATGGATGAATTGTAGGTTGGGTCCAGCCTTTGTTTGTTGTTGTTAACCCCTATCGACAGATGTGGAGAAGTCTGCAGAAAAGATCCAAATGCTTGGCTGTGGTTTCTCTTTTCAGAAGCAGAAATGCCTGATGTTAATATTCTAACCCTCAAAAAACTACAGCACCTGTTGACTTGAAATTTTACAGCACAGGTCTCCAGAATGTCTCTGCCCTCCTTCAAGATGATATGGTCAGAGATTCTGGATGCAGACTCTTGAATTTACTAAAATATAATGGGAAGTAGCTACGCTGCAGCATCCCCTGTTGGAAAAGGCCAACATCATAACACTTTTTGCCTCAACGTTAGAGTCTTAGAGTTAGAGTCAGGCAATCAGGCCTGTCCGTCTTTGAGGCTGTCCATATGTCGTTATGTGTGGACCTGTAACTCAACAATGACAGCACCTTTTCACGTGAAAATTTTACACAAGTAAGGTCTCCACCAGAGCATGTGAGTAAAAGGATTTTTGGAGTGCAACCTTATCTCTCACTCTGGTCCCGTTAACACAATGCGTCTGAAGCATGTCTGACCCAGGATGCGTCTCATTAATTGGTCAGCCATTCAATTTTCTATCAAAAGTCTTCTTTCTCTGGAGCAAGTGGTGTAGGAGTGGATGGAAAAGAAGCAAAAATTCGAAAAAAAAAATCGATCTATTGCGATGTGCTCTGGTCTTCACAATATTTCGGTCTAGATCTGGATCCAGATGCAAAAGCAGTTTCTAGAAATGTATTAAAGGACTGTCCACTTTCTGACATGTCACTTATAGATACAATAAGGCGTAGTTGTGCAGTTTACTTGAAAATGACTTGAAAAGTCTTTGAAACAAACCTGAATACATGCATTACGACTCTTTCATGTCAGTATGCAGTGATATGGACAAAAACAAGATAAACCTTCATGATCCTATTAGAAGTTAGGTCAACTGGTTACAGTAAATTGGCTGCAATGTGAATTAATTTGTTTGTCACTAAATGTCAGCCCTGTGATGAACTGGTGAACTGTCCGGGGTGTATAGTCTATCTTCGCCCACTGATGCTGGGAAAATCTCTACCCCTCTGTAAATGATAAGCAGTGACAGATAATGTACCCTCTGGGTACCCAACTCTCCTCTCCCCTCCGGGGTTAGGAGGGGGGTTCAATATCTCCTACTATAATGTTTCTATGATAATGTTTCTAGATGTCAATTAGTTTGTGCTATACTGTTTTATAGCAGTTGGAATTCCTCTATCGCTGCCTAAGATGTTGATTCATGATTTTACTGGTATATAAACCATATGATTGTCAGCATAATTGTGATTTAAACTTTAAACTTCATCCTCTATCTTTATGTTCCTCTATTTTATTTAGTTCTAGCTGATTGGTGTGATAGCTAAATAGTATTAGTGGTTACTTTATTGTTTTACTGCACCTTTGCAAAGCAAAGTTGCCAAGAAATTCACTGTAAAAACAAAGTCATTGTTTTAACTTTAAAAATTTTGCATCTTCGTTTGTCTTCTAAATACAAGTTGATGAAACTTTTTAATCAAGCTCGTCTTTTCAAGTTTAGTGAAGTAAGATTTTATGGCAGCCGGGATATTAAAGTTTGAAAGTTGAAAAAATGACTTTGTGTGAAGGAGCACTGCAAATTCATACATATACCACCACAAACAACTTTGGTCTGATCCTAAAGGAGTTTGGTTTGTTCCAGAAATGGTTACTGTTGCAATACGCATCCCTCTGACTGGTAGGAGAAATAAACACAACGAAAACGAAAGAAACTGGTTTAAAAATAGGTCAGAACTAATGTTTACTGTGTGGAGACACAGAAAAAAAAATGAGGGTATATCCAATATATGTTTTTGTGAGTAGTAAAAAAATGTAAAAGAAAAATAAAGAAATCTTTTCCCAGGTTTGTTCACGCCCGCTGAACAAAGGTTTAATATCTGTTATAAACAATGATGCTGTTATAAAATAGATGTGGTGAGGCCTCCATATTCCACAGGATCTGTTCTGTTTGTGTTTAAGCCTGGAGAACGCTTGGAGGGATGTTATCCAAACGTCTACAGACCTGAATGTTGCCCCTCTTGTCACCCTTTTTAGGCACCAGTTCAGAGAGTGAAGCTGGCAGATCCCAATCAAGTGTCATATGCTATCTCTTACAGGTTTTTTTCTTCTGTGTGTTGTCTTTTAAGAACATGTTCTGTTGTTGTATTTGGGTCTTGTCCTGCAACGCCTAAGTTTTTCTTTATTTTAGTGAACCACACCTATGGACATTCCAGTCCATGCAGGTGCAGCTCCTGATGATGTATATGATATTTGTTTACATTTTGTTAGGTGTTACTACAGACACTATTTGGATTATGTAAAAGTGTTTATGTAATAAAGAAAAACGGAATGGAGTCTTCAGTCTCATGCTTTCTCTTGTTTTTTCATGTTGAAGTGCACTGGTGGAATCTGTGCAGCCATCTCAATGAAGTTTTGCTGATATCATTTAATTGGTCTAGTATCTGCAGTAAACAGCAGGTTGAACCGGTCAGGTTCAGATGGACCAACTTGGACCCACAGGGCAGACCAGAGACTGACGAGTTCGTAAAAATTGTGTTTAATAACAAAACTGTTGGGTACATGGGTGATCAATCAGCGAAGGTAACAGCAATTAATCACTAAGGAAACAGGCAATGGTCGGAAAACAGTAAACAAGACTCAGGCAAAGGTACCAAGAATGCTAGGCTAAAGGAAGAATACGAGAAAACCAACTGGGTCATACACAAGAAAACTAATACGTGGAAAAATGCCTGTAACGCTACGCAGACGGTCTGACAATGACCAACTTGGAGAGTGAGGTATAAATACACAAGGGGAGGAGAAACAACGAGACAAAGGTGTAGACAATTGTCAATCATCAAAGAAGGACACTTGACAGGAAGAGAGGAATACACATACAGATACCAAAATAAAATACCAACAGGAACCAGAGAATGAAAACAAACTAACTGACTTGACGAGACCTAACAGAGCCAGAGTGAAGTTTGTATGGGTAGCAGTTCTCCACATGACTGTAATGTTGACAAGTTATTGATTAAACGCCAAGAAGAGCTTGTAGCTAAACATATGCGAAGATTGAGGTAATAGTATAGATGATAAACTACACAAAGCGGCCCAGCTTTTGCATGTAGGTGATAAACATATTAGTGCATCAGTAAGTATAATCCAGTAATAAAATATGAATGAATATAAAATATAGCATTCTGAATTATTCCCTTTTCTATAAGTATATATTGATGGCAGTAATTTGGCATTTTTGATTGAGTATACGATTTTTATCACTTCTTTCACCTCTGCCTGTGATACAATATTAAAAGAAGCATGTGCATATTACAATTTTGCAAGCAAAAATTTATTTTCTAATATTGATGATGACTTGTGAGACATAATTGTGATTCCAAAGTCTGTTTTCTTTATAACCCCCTCCCTCCCAATTTGCAATGTGGAATGCATCCTCTGCAGAGTTTCACTCAAACAATGTGATTGGATCACTGACTGTATATATAAATAGGTCAGTTATATTTTGTATGAACACATTAAACCATTCATGACACAAATTACATTCAACATAAAGAAATAAATTCATGATATAAAAAAAAACAAGCTTTGACCTTAAACCTTCGATATACATTTTGTTAAGCTTTTTCTCAACAATATCAAAAATATTTCCTATAGCATTCAAATACCCAACACATTCTGCAGTTTTAATAAAGGTAACAGCACATCACTAAAAGTCTCCTGTGACTGATTATCCATTTTCTGTGATGACAGCAGCTTTGTTTTTTATCTTTGCTGATAACATAGTTGTTATCTGTTCACATTTAATCTTGGCCTTTCCTGCTGCATTCCAGACATATAGTTCCGCTTATCAGGTCAAAAAACTGTATGCTTTCTTTTCAACATAGATGGATGGAACAGATACAGTAAAAACTTTACAAGGTAAGTGACAGGGTTATTTACACCTGAGAGATGGATAGCACAAACAACCAAGTCCAATAGGGCATTCCTCACTTGACTCCTTGCACATGTTTCTCAAAGCTGTATGTCTGTAGACGATAAGCATGTGATTTTTTATTTATTCTTTTTTAAAACAAAACTGATATAGATTTCATGCATTGTCACTACAGTGTCACAGTTGATCGAGTCAATGAGTTTTTTTCCCCGAGAGAGAAAAAATGAAGTTTATCATGTAGTGCCATACCACACTCTTGGGTTGTGCTTGGTAAAAGATTGATTGGCAAGGTCATACATTCATATTGCAGACTGCACTGTGATGAGAAAGCGCTGAAAATTCTGACATATGTCATTATGGCAAATTTTGGGCACATCCTGAAGGAAGTTGGTGAGTTTGGTTCGCTCCAGAAACGATCAGTGGCTGCATTATGCATCCCAAGCATGTATTGTTCTTTTGATGTGATCGGTCAGGTGGTTACAGGCATGAGCTTTAAACATCACCGCAACACTGGCTGGGTCCTGGAGCGTGAGCCCAGCCTTACAGAGGACAGACAGAGAAATCTAACCCTCCCAGTGAACATGGATGAAAGCTTTGAAAGCTGCAAAGTGTTCACACCTGTGGCCTTGGATCTCAAAACCTCAAATCCTTACAAGTGAATTTAAAAATTGTGAAGTTTAGACCCTCAAAGTTCAGGAAATAGGGATTAGGTTAAATAAAAAAAATAAATACTGAATGTTTAAATCCACCTTACATTTGTATTAAAACAACTTTTCCTCTTCTGTTTGTAGATTTGGGCGACGCTTTGCAATCCTTATGTGCCTCAGTGTCCAACTGTTGTTTGTGGTTGGCACAGCGTTTTCCCATAACATCTATGTTTACATGGTCTTCAAATTTTTCTCTGGCAGTTCTGGCCTCATAATGGCAAACGTATCTGTGATGGGTGGGTAAACTTTTCACCTGACTGAAAAATCATATTTAGTTTAAGGAGTATCAATTTCTCAATACATACATATTTGATTCCGAATATTTGAATAATATGATAGAATTTCAACATCACTCATTGTAGTTTTAAAGAAGGGTCCAGTACACTATCATTGATTTGCGTTTTGTCTTGTTGTTGGCTCAACGGCCTTTAATTCTTAAAGCTATTTATAAGGTAAAACCACTCAGAACTAAAAAATTGTTTACAATGATGCTTGTGCTGTTTTCAGATAGTCAAGCAAAGTACATTTTTTATAATGATTTGGCCTTTTTAAATATATCTTTTAAGAAAAATCTCAAACATATGCCCTTAATATTGTCAGTTCTGGTGTCATCAAAAAGGTATTGAGATATTAATATTTTTCAAGGTATTGTATTGAAATTCCAATATCATGACAATGCTAAAAACGTATCCACATTTGTCATCTGTCAGGGGTGGAGTGGACTGATCCCTCCAAGGCAGCTCTTTGTACAACAGTGATCATGGTGGTTGGCTCTTTTGGATTGATGGTGCTTCCTGGACTGGCCTATTTGTTCCCTAATTGGAGGATCCTGCAACTGGTGCTCTCCAGCCCACTTCTCCTAGTTGTGGGAATATTCCGGTCAGAAGCCTCCTTGAACATAATTCAAGTGTTGTTCTCTTACGAGGGTTGCCACAGATAATATAAATGTGGGGTCTAAATCCTCTTAGTGATGTCTTCACAATATTTGTCAGGTATATCCCAGAGTCAGCTCGCTGGCTCATGACCCAGGGCAGGAAGACGGGGCCACCAAAGTAGCTCCTGAAGGCAGCTTGGGTGAACGGGAGGAAGGTACTAGAGAATCTGTTAGACAAGGTCAGCAGCATTAGGCACAAGTTATTTATACATAGACTTTAATTAAATTAAGGCTTTATCTTAACTTTAACTAACATTTCTTTCTCTTGTTTAGATAGAAATGGAGGTTATCAGTAAGAAATAAAGCATGCTGGACATCTTCCGGATATCCTATTCAAGAAAACGCACCTTTATTCTGGCATTTATCTGGTGTGCGCGTTGTTTAACATTGTAAAAAAAGATTCCTGCCATTTTGTCTGTCATTTATTTATATTTACCTTTATCTATGTGACATTTAAAACATTTAAAAGCTTTTTTTGCTTTTGCTAACTTAAAAGATTTACTTCTCACATTAGTGCATTAATGTATAAGTAGACCAATCAGCCACAGCATTAAGACCACTGGAAATGACATCCACCCACCCCACGTCAAGATAATATGCCCTGTCAGACCACAAATATCATTCAGCAATTGCTCAAAGAACATAAAAAAGAGCCCAAGCCTGGACTCCAAACTTTCCAGATCCCAATTCATGGGTGTTCATGGGTGTTCATGGGATGCGATGGAACCATATATGGGACGAAGGATCCACTGCTGTTGTCCCAGTGCCAGACACCACAGGACACCCTCAGAGGTTCCCTGTCCATATGTTGACAAGTCAGAGCTTTTTTGAGGGCATGAAAGGAACTTACACAAACTTAAGCATGTGGTTTTAATGTTGTGGTTGAATTGTGTGCACAAGCCAATACAGTGTAACATCATCTTAGATGTGCCACAGAGCTGAAACTTTTCACCTGAAATGACAGTGAAACATTGCAACCTAGTCAGGTACTCGGAGTGTTTTAGTAGGAAACAACTGGACTTCTTATCTTGTTTGAAGACGTTTCGCCTCTCATCCGAAAGGCTTCTTCAGTTCTGAGGTTCAGTGTGGGAAAACCAGGTATTTAACCCTGAGTGGGTAGAGACAATCACCAATCACCAACAACAAAGATGTGTTTTGAAACCAACAGCCTCCTTTGTTGGTGAGACAATCACCAACAAAGAGGACGTGTTATGAGACTAACCGCCTCTTTGTTGGTGAGACAATCACCAACAAGGAGGACGTGTTTAGAAAACAACAGCCTCGTCTGCGGTCGTCTGGCTAGGCATCGTGTGAGTCGTTAAGGTCACAAGAGCCCGGGTGTGAATCACTTGAGCGTGTTTGCCCCTCACCCTTGGTTCCGTGTGACACCTTGGGTTCACATGGCCCCAGGTGCGTGTGGGGGTTAAACCGCCTGGGGAGGGCTCCCAAGACAGCATTGTAGGTAGCAGACAAATGGTGTCTTAGTCCACCACCCCTGTTAAGAGAGGGTTTCTCCAAGTGGACAAAGATGGCCTCTTTTACTCCTCTTTCAAACCATCTGTCCTCTCTGTCCAGAACGTGGACATTGGAGTCCTCAAAGGAGTGATCTTTCTCCTTAAGATGCAGATGTACAGCTGAGTCCTGTCCTGATGAGGTGGCTCTCCTGTGTTGTGCCATGCGTCTGTGGAGGGGCTGTTTGGTTTCACCTATATAAAGGTCAGAGCACTCCTCTGTGCATTGAACGGCATACACAACATTGCTGAGCTTATGCCTGGGCGTTTTATCCTTGGGGTGGACCAGTTGCTGTCTTAAGGTCTGGCCCGGTTTGAAATTGACTGGAATTTTGTGTTTTTGGAAGATTCTTCTGAATTTTTCTGATAGACCTGCCACATATGGGATAACTACGTTCTTCCGTTTTTCCCTTTCTGCCTCAGGTGGTTCTTTGTGGCGCCTTTTGGACGATTTGACAAAGGTCCACTTAGGGTAGCCGCATGTCTGGAGCGCTGTCTTGATGTGTTTCAATTCCTTTTGTTTTCCCTCTGTGCTGGAGGGAACCTTCTGGGCCCGGTCATGCAGTGTCCGGATTACCCCCAGTTTGTGCTCCAGTGGGTGGTGGGAGTCAAATAGTCAGGTACTGTACCAGTAGATAACTGAACCCTCTATCTTTCCAACTCTAATTCTAGGTTTTCACTAAGTCTCCCGTATCACGGACTGTGCCTGAATGTTGGCAGTTTTGGCCTGAATGTCTACCTCACACAATTCATCTTTGGTACTGTTGAAATTCCTTCAGTCCTGAGCGGTTTTGTTCTAAATCAACGTTTGGGGAGGATACTAAGACAGACTTTCTGTTGTTTTGAGGTGCTGCCTGTCTTTTGGTCCTTGCTATCCTGAAAGGTACTGTATACCTGTATTTTGCTGTTTTTCAATTTTGCTGTTCACATGTGTTGCACAGAATTACTAATTCTATATGCATTTGGTTTGGACTGGAGGATATTACAATTACAAAGAACTCCAGACTTCCAAAACTCCATGGCAGGAAATCCAGATCTATGTCACTAAGGCTGGACATTCAACTTTTCCTTTGGCCATTTCTGACCTCTTTAGAATATTTAATCCAAATCCATACAGATTTTTTTTTTCTTTTTTATCCTGTTAACGGATGTACATACTAATTCCAGTAAAAATCTAACCTACTCAGGGGAGGTAATAAATATTATATGATTTTTTTTACATTAATATCAGTAATGTACAAATCTTGTTATGATAAATGATCTTGCAATTAAGAGATCAGGATCTCATAATTAGGAGTAAAGGTTTCTTAATCATACTATCAAGATCCCATAATAAATTTTCAACCTAAGCGCTTGTTCCACTAAGATGTTCAAAACATTTTTTGAAAGTGTCTGGTAGAATTGATTATACATCTACAGTGAAACACCTGTGTGTTTTAACTCAATAACTGCAATAAAAGAAGTGTTTCTATTTCCACTTAGTCAGGGAGTTCCGCAGCAATGATCACTCAATTGCCAAAGGGGCACTATTTTCTGCTGTTTTTGTTTGTTTGCGAAAGACAACAAATTTGTGAAATAGATTTATTCATTCATTCGTTCATTTTCTACCGCTTATTCTAGGGTTAGGAGGGGGCTGGAGCCTATTCCAGCTTCATTGGGCGAAGGCAGGGTACACCCTGCAAGACGCAGTTCATCAGAGGTCTGACATATAGAGACAAATAACCTGCACACTCACATTAACATCTACGCGAAATTTATAGTAACCAGTTTGAAGTACATTTATTCCAATTCAGATTTGTTTATCTTTCATAGCCAAAGGGAGGGCGGCGAAAACAGTGCACCTTAGGCGATTGACTAGCTTTGTGTCGGGAGTTATGGTATCTCTGCTTGGATGGTGCCTTTTCAGGTGATGGAAAAGATTTGTTGTGTTTTTCATCCTGCTGGTACTAACAGATGAACTTTGTTGTTTTGTGAAATATCGAAACCTCTTTCACGGGTATACACAATACGTTTATTGATCCTTTGGTTGCAATTATAGACAATGAGAATTGAAAGAGCTCCAGTAAACTCTATTTTTCCATCAACACTGATTTTATTATTATGCTTCCTAGATTAGTGTTGCTCACATTGAGTGTCCAGTTGACGGAAATAGTGGTGGTTTGCTGCACTTGGGGTAACAGGTTTTGTTGGTGATCATAGCACAGGGACAGGCTAGCAGAAGTGATCTAGTGGCAATAATTGTATGGTATAGTCTACATAATCACTGAAGCACCTCAAAATTCAAGAAATCCCTGTGTCGCTTCCCAGCTGCTGAAGTGAAAGGAGAGTCTGTGTGATTAAACAGCTGCACTCTCTGTCTGTCTGTCTCTGTCTGGCCAGGTTGTAAACTTTAGATGTTTATTATGCACAAATATGTTTATACAGCATTCTGTTTTAATTACCTTTGAACCAAGTGTTTACCTACCTTGTGTTTATGTTAGACCATATTTACTCACTTGGGATGCTGCTGATCTGCAATCTGGCATGGGTCTGCTAGAGACAGCCGCTTTGACAAAAGTATACAGAGCAGTTTCAATGTGCACTTTGTGCAACACATCCTGAGCTGAATTTTCGTGACAATGACCTCCTCGGCATGGCCTCAGTCATTAAACAGACTTATGGCAAGGAGTCAATGTGTTGTTCAGGCCAACTGGTTCACAGTACGTTCACATATAAACCCCTTCTAGGTAAAGTCCAACACAGGTTTGACAGGGAATTATGATGAGCCCTTGTTTATTTTTCTCATCAGATCTTCCTATGGTGGTCACAGTAATAGCTGTACTTGAAAAATATTCTGTCACCGCTGCTTTCACCACAGCCTATCTTTACACTGGAGAGCTTTACCCTACAATTTTAAGGTAATGTTCATTTTGTATGAATCGTGAACATACACAAACCTAAGTTAATTTTCCACGTGTGCAGGCAGAATGGTTTAGATGTAAACTGTATGTGTGCTTGTGTGGCCGGCATCCTGTCTCCTCTGGTGAGGCTCCTGGAGGTCTACCACTAAACCATCCCCATGCTGATATACGGCATTGTCCCCATTGCTGATGGGGGTTTCTGTTTGTTACTGCCTGAAACCCTCCATGTTGAACTCCAGGACCACGCTGAACTCAAGTGAGTTAACAGACCCCTTCGACACAGATTTTAAATACTCTACCATAAAAAAGATATAACTCTGACTTGATATTAAATACATAAAGTGCTAAATCTAAACCTTTAATATCCCTCTGTTTTATTTTCAATCTGGCCCTGAAACTTTGCTGAATACATGCTTGAAGAACTAATAGTAAATGCGCAGTATTTGAATGTGACTGAGGTTAAGTTCAATCCAATCTCATCCATAAAAATGAGTTCTGTGTGGAAACTTCTTATACACCTCTTCTCTGTCACACTTAATTATATGATACTCGCTGTTATTAGATAGTACCCACATCTCACTCACATGCGTACTGTTCATGTCTATGCCTACAGAGCTATGAAAACTATTTTGCTAAGTCCTAGAACCTTGAGCAACCAACAACATTTACAACAAGAAGATGCTAACAACAGTTTTGCTATTGTTGCTAACTTCTGCCCTCGACTCAGCAGCTTAGATGAATTGAATGAATCAGAAAATGTTGTGTATACCCGAGTTTTCCTTTTCCCTTTATTGATTTTATTATAATAAAGCTGTCACATTTGTTTCAGTGCAGATGTGTAAACATACTCTGAAACAGTTCAATCAGGAGGGACCAGAATGAGGAAGTTACAAATGTTTATTGAACACAATAAATGATTAATATGAGTAAAAATCTTTGGCGCTTGGACTCTATAGATTCCGATTGATGGCTGTCTTCCTAAGCAGCAGCATTATAGATCCCCAAAAGAAAGGGGTGCAGCTCCCTTAAACACAGCCTCAGGTTTCCACCAAAGAGGTATACGTACCAGCAGGGATGACGCATACCTCGAATAAGAAAATATGAAGACCTAAGTGCCAAAATGAGACAAACAGATCCAAATAAACAGGACGGATGGAGGGAGAGGCTTTTGAAATGCCTTTAAGTAGTAATTTAATGGCTGGATTTGAAAACGAGCTGGGGAAAGATGAATCAGAACATCTTGCATTGAACTGGATGCCAGCAACTAGACCTCTAATGTACTGAGGCTTGTAGTGGCGAATGTCAGCGCAATGAAAAATAAATGCACACACTACCGACTGTAACTGGTTTTAGTGGCACATTTAGAAAAACACAAAATAAAGCAGGCAAAATATATAATTTCAAAGTGGAGTGCAAAACCTGTGAAGACACACTGATCGTGGATGAGTGTCTTTGCAGTAGCTGCAGATAAGAAAAAATTGGGGTGAGTGCACACGTTTTCATTGAAATTGTTAAAAATGGGCCTGTTGTTATACATGAGCACCTTGTGGCCGCAGCTGTCAGATTTCTCTTTTTCAGGGAGAGATTGAAGATTTTTTGCTTTAAAAAGGGCCCCAGGCTCTGGATGACCCATATTTCCGCAAATTGCGCATGAAATAGCTTGTGACCCTCCTACGAGCACGACTGATTGTTCAGTGTCCAATACAGACCTGTTCAAGCAGCTGTTTGATTGAGAAATGATAAAAGCTGCTTTGCTCAAAAACCTTTAACGATACTGGTAAAAATTGTTTTTCCCACATCTCAGATTTAGGTCACTTATCAGAGCTAAATATGTGTCCAGCTCTTGTTTACGCTCAGGGTAAACTGAGCAGATCACATCACGGTAGGTGCCAGAAGCCGCTACAAATTCCCCGAAAGACATGTCATGAGACAGTCTTGGGTCGGTGGCTTAAATGTCAGCAGTGACATTTTTGCATGTTTCTCCAGAATTTTTGTGAATTTTCGAGGTCCTGAGTGCAGCTAGGGTTGACGGGAGGAAAGTACCAGAGAATATGTTAGACAAGTCAGTATATTTAAAAAAAAAAATTCTAACTTTGAATTATAGTCTCATTATATTTCTTATCTACAGTATTTTTTTTTTTTGTTTTTTTTTTGTTTAGCTAGAGATGGAGGTTACCTGCAGAAAAGACAGCGTGTTAGACATCTTCAGGATATCATATTTAAGAAAACGTACTCTCATAATGGGATTTAACTGATAAGGGTTTCTTCATATCGGTTTGTTTCTCTGTTAGTGAACATTCATCGTTATTTGTACATTACATTTATCTATTACTTGTAATAGTTACTCTATAGTAAATTTATGTCCAGAGGAACTGACAGCAGCTAGGTTTCTTGTAATTGCTGAGCTAGTTGTACCTTTCTCATATTATGATATTTACTCCAGGGTATGTCTGTACCATATTTTTATGGATTTAACCAGCATTAGCAATAAAACCTTAATATCTAGCCAGGCGCTATAAAACTACTTTTTAAATTAACTCTTCTATCTCTCCAAATCTGATACTTGGTTTTTAGTAAATCTGCTCTACTATGGACTGAGTCTGAATGTTGGCACTTTTGGCCTGAATATGTACCTCACGCAGTTCATCTTTGGTACTGTTGAAATTCCTGCAAACCTAAGCAGTTTTGCTCTAAATCAACAGTTGGGTTGAAGAATCACTCAAGCAGGCTTTCTGTTTTTGGAGGTGCTGCTTGCCTTTTGATCCTTGCTATCCCAAAAGGTACTGTATACCCATTGTGACTCATGAACCACAGACAATGTCCAGATAATCAAGCAAGAACGTTGTCCTGAGTTACCCTTTCACACATTTAGCACACAACTGGAGATTGTGTTCCCATCAGCTGAAAATACTTTACTTATTTTCTTTTATATTTAGGTGAAATGGATGGGAGGTGGCTTATCTGTAAACATGACTGTTTTTGCTTTAATATCAATACTACATGCATTTATTTGGATGTACCCTCAATATCAATACCAAGCATGTAACAGGCAAGCAGAAAAGAGAGCAAAGTAGTTGCCATGTGCAAAATCAGTAATATCACAGTTAATAGCCCGTTGGAGTGTGCTGGAATTACCAACCGATGATAGCTGTCTTGTTAATTAATATAAAAACTTGAAACTTGCGTCCACCAGCAAGGGGGAAAATGTTGTGCCATACAATGATGAGTAAGGTGACACCTTAACCATGAAAGGTTAAGGTTAGCAAAATAAATGTGAGAATGTGCAAGAATAGAACAGAAACAGAGATAGAGAAGCACAATAGTGGGGCAAATTTAGACAGACATTGAATGTTGCTGCCTTTTATAACTCTACATGTTATACGTTTGTTATTTGTGTAGTCACCATTTGTTAACAATCTAGCTGATGTAATTTAAAAAACACTCAGTGTTGGGTTTCTCTTACTATACAAGTGGCCAATCTTAGTGCTCCCAAGCACCCTGCCAGTACTTTATTGCCAGCAAGACACCTTATGAACATAAAGTCCAGGGTGAGAACAAAGAGATTTGCATTAGCCAACAGAAAGTAAAGTTAGTATTTAACTCCTGAAATTTGTTTAAATAGCTTTAATTCACCCACAGGCTCAATCCACAGACACTGAACTTCTTATTAAGGAGCTGGCATTTTAAAGCCCATGCCATCCCATTTGGGCATCTACACTCACACATATAGGCCACCTCATCTGGGCGACTGCAGGGGAACAGTGGATGTGTGAAAGGGGCTTAATTCCTTTAAACATGTGTTCTAGATGTTTCAACATGCCGTTGTTTTTCTGATATGTCATTTGCTCATCAGACCTTCCTGTGGTGATCACAGTCATAGCCGTACTTCAGAAATATTGTGTCACTGCCTCTTTCAGCACAGCCTATGTTTATACTCCGGAACTATACCCTACCACATTAGGGTAATGACCATTTTGCACCCATGATGAATGATAAAATGTTGATAAACCTCTGCTGCCCTTGCACTAGAGCAGTGTGAGTACGGGCCAGCAGGGGAGTGGGAAGGGAGGGAGGAACAATCAAGTACCGTATGAAACAACTGGCCCAAGTGTGAATGCACCCTTAAAATGATTACAATTTATTTTCTAACATTACATTTTGATGAGTTTCTTGATTTTAAGTGTGATTTTTTTTTAATGTATCTCATTTTTGAGTGGCATTTTGTTAGGCAGGCTGCGTTTCAGTGTGAGTGGTTTTCCATTTTCAATTTTCCGACACTGTTTTGGTGTGAAAGAGAGGTTCCACAGGAGAGGCAGGGGGGCATCATTTACACTTCATTCTGCTGTTATTTTCCACATTGAACCAGATTGGATCAAGATGACATGATGGTTAACATGAGCTAAGGTCAGCGCGTTTGTCCCTTCTGCTAAACTAAAGTTTGATTTCAGTTTAAAGTTAGCCTTAACCCACTGTGGTCCTGAACAGAAAAAAACAACAAACAGGCTTAGCACACTTCCAAACTTGTGGAGGTCATTTCTGTGTTATGTGTTAATTTGCTGGGTTTCTATTAAAATGTACCACAAATTGAAAGAAAAGAAACATCCACTAACATGGTGCAAGTATTAGGAACTAGTTCATCAAGATAGCCAGCAGGTAGCACACTTTCCTGTCAGGTCAGGTGTCATTTTACCACTGAAGGTGCAGAAGACACAACCTGATGATGCAATGAAAGAATGCAGCTTACTAAGGGCGATAAAAAGTCAACAAGTAAAACAGACATGTCATGTTTTCATCTGCTGCTGTCACCATTGCTTCTTTCTTGCAGTGGAAGAAGGAAGTTTTGGTGACATTTAAGTCACAAGAACTCTAAACATCTACCTGTATTCACTTACTCTGTTTCCATTGCACTTATTGGCATTAACCTTTTATCAATTACCCAACTTTTCCACCTACCTCAAGTGTACAAACTAGTATGTAATATTTCAGAAGTATTTTTTTCATTGTTTCTATTCATGTAGTTTTTTTTTTTCCTGTAGTTTTTTTTAATGTGCAAATTGAAAAAGCTCGTAAGAACTTCATATCAGGAGGCTTATGGAAGCCACCCCTAGTTTCCCAATAGTGTGTATCACCAACCTGTCTTCTCAATCCCAAAACAGTTACAGAAAGTTTAAACTGAAATGCAGTGAAAATGAAAATAAGACAACAACAACAACCAATTCAATAATCTTTAAACAAGTTTCTTTTAGAGCCAGATAGCCGTATAAGTGCAAATAAACTTGCAAATGAACCATCTCTTTTTTTTTTTTTTTTTTTTTTTTTTTTAAAGGCCCGTAAAAACAAATTATGAATGAGCAATCAGGGTGCGATTAATGATACAGTAATTTAATTTTCCATCCTTGCAAGCAGAAAGGTGTAGGTCTGAATTCTGTGTGCCCGAGTGGTGGGTATCCTCACCCCTCTGGTGAGGCTGCTGGAGGTCTACCACTACGCCATCCCCATGCTGATATATGGCATTGTCCCCATTGCTGCTGGGTTTTTGTGTTTGCTGCTGCCTGAAACCATTAATGTTGAACTTCAAGACCATGCTGAAATGAAATGAGTTACTCATCTTTTCTCAAGAGATGATAAAACCTCCTGCAGGGACATGTACAGTGTTACATATAGATTTGTATCAATTGTTCTCTGTTTTAATTTTTAGGAAACTAAAGCCTGAGTTCTCAGGGAAAGATTGTGTGCCGGAAAAATTATTGAATGTCTAATTTCTAACTAGAAAGTACTCAAAGAGTGCATACCTCCACCAACACAGCTGAATTCCCTTCAATATGTTCTCCACAGCAATAAATGCTTGCCTTAAGAATACAGATTTTTTTCTGTGTGCTCATATCTCTTGCTTTCTATCAGATTGTGCTATTAGTGTTTGTTGTGGTCATTCATAAGTTCGGATTTTAAGTCAAGGTAATGTTAGTGACACTTTATGGGTAACACATCACCACCACATGTCACAGACCCCAAGGTTAGTCTCAAAGTGACAGTTAAACATCTCCATGTAAATTTTCTCTGAAGATATGTCCAAAAAAATGTGTTTGACCTTTCAGTGACCTTGACATTTGACATACAAAGCCCCGAGATGACTATCTGTAGCCAGTCTTTGTAATTCATTTAGGAGAAATGGTCAAATTTTATTTGACCTGTCAGTGATCTTGACCAAAAGTTAATTACCTGTGGCCATTTCTGTCAGTTACAAAATGACACCAGTTGGACCTTTCTATTTCAATACCCTCTGAAGGCATGGCAAAAAACATTTCATTTCACTAAATTGACCTTGACCATTGACCAACTATGTATGCAAGTTGAGCCTAGACACACCTTTAATGAAAATGTCATCACAATCTGTCAAGTAGTTTTTTTTTCGTAATCGTGTTAACAAACCAATAAACAAACACGGATGAAAACATAACCTCCTCCAACTACATTGGCAGAGGTAATTAAACTATTTCAAATATTTTTTTAATGTTAAACAGATGCTCTGGTATAACATATATTCAATCTCATGGACTGTTGAGCAGAAATATTTCTCTTATCTTTAAACTATTTCTTTCCACTCATGTGACAGTTCTACCAAGGTTCCCATTTTGCTCTTCTTTTTTAAACAGCTGAATAATTTCAATGTGCTCAAACATCAAATCATACGTCATCTTCTCATTTAATAAATCAGGAATTATTTAAACCAGTCAATGGCATTTGATATACTTCTTACTATAAATTTTGTCCGCTTCTGTACTTATTGGTTTTCTGCCATTACATTTACTTGAAATTAGGGATGCACAGATATCAACACTATGGACTGATATCAGTTATTGGCAAATAAGGTGCCATTCACCGATACAACTGGCTGATAATAATTTTTTGTGTCTCATTAGTTTTGCACTGGCTACAGTGCATCTGCTGTCTTACACCTGGTTACAGCTTCAAAGATCCTCTCTGATAAAATCATGTTTTTGACTTTATTTACACGTCCATGTGGTGTTTCTATGTACTACAACACATATAATTTGTGCAAATGGACTTTATTAAATAGTGCTTTTCTAGTCATCTTGACCAAATAACAAATTTGCCACAACACCACTCAAAACGCTTTTACACTACAGGTCTGTATTCACCCTTTCACAAACTGGTGGCCATGACAACCTTGCAGGGGGCCACTTGCTCATCAGGAGTGTTAACCATTCACGCACATACACCAATAATGCAGGTTCAGTATGTTGCTCAAGGACATGTGAGGGTCTGGAAACCACTGACCAAACCATTGAACTTCACTGGAGGACTGCTGTCCCACCTGAGCCACAGCTCCCCTATATGTCATTTCATTTTTTATACAGATGATTTCTTTATTACCTTGACACAAAAAGGTATTAGTCACAATTATCTGAAAAATTGTTATTTTAGATATTGGTAATAGGCTCAGAATTGTCATTCATCCTTACTTGAAATTCGATTTTTTTTCCTTTTTTTCCTTTTTTTCCTTTTACTTCTGTTATTTGTTTTCGTTTCTTTCCTTGGTCAATATTAATCATTTTTATGGTTTGTGCAAAGTGCATTAAAAATAATGGTAAAAATTACCTAACAAAATTTTTCTGCCTGTGTAATTGCTTTTTCAATGTTTTATTAACATAACTGTTGTTTCCAATGAGAAAATCAATCCAAGGGTATAGATCAGAAATTAGCACGATCAGATATTATGTATTTCTAATGTTACATTCACTAGCTGCAGTTTTATTAGGAAATGCTGCAAATTTGGCTACATATCAGGATGAGCAACTTTGGGCAGGACTTTGCATTGTATATAAAGATGGACAAAAGAGGAGCACCCCCAGATTGATGTCAAAACATGATGGACCATTGGCAGAAAGCTGAAGTTTGGTTTGTTTCATACACAGATGTCAGTTTAAACATGCATACCCATGTTTGCTGCTTTTGACACGATTGGTTAGGTGTTTTCTGGCATAAGCGTCCCACAACACCATAACACCGATGAGATTTTGTAGCACTTGTAGGCCCAACCTGACAGAAAGACAGAGAAATCTCATCCTCCCAGTGAACCTGCATGGGAAGCTGTAATATATAACCAGGGTATTACAGGGAAAACTGTCCTGTGTTAATTGATTGGACTATATACCATCTACAGGTGCTTTCAGCTCAAAAAGGTCAAAACGGCAAACAAATGAATGCTTTTGCTTATTGAACATGTGTAAAGGTAGAAAAGGGCGTACATATCATTCACAAACACTTTGTTTAAACAAACGAAACTTTTTCCTTTTTTCAGAAATTTTAATTATGTTTTATTATTAGATGACATTGAAGATTACAGTGTAACGTGACATGATTATTGTTTTTTTTTTTTCTTCAAGAAAAACCAAGCTAGACAAAAAAGCTGCTCATATAGCCCAGTAACATAGTATAGTTCTACTGTACTAATTAAACAACTAAATTCCACTACTGATATATAACAAAGTTTATGTTAAAACAAATACGAGTTAATGAAGAGTGTAAAATCTTTTATTAATGCTGTAACTTAATATGCTGTATGGGAATTAAAATTGATGATGCAGATCATTAAATATACTAAAAGAGTATTTTAAAATGTTGTCATTTTTATAATATAAGGAGCTGTATTAATTGTATCAAAATTTAAAGACATGTTTTTAAAACAGAAAACTTTTAAAAATAATAAATCAAATTACCCGACAATGCATGGTTATATATGTACATTCTTGTAAAATTTACTGATAGCAATAAAAATCCTCAGTCATCAATTTGCAGACAATATGGCAGGTAGAGATGTAATCTTCAGCATTCACATAGTATCACTGTCATAATAGCCAAGTGAATAAAATCTATTTATTATTGTCAAGTCGTGTACATCCCATAACATTCTGCTTTTGCATTTGCCTATTCTTTTATTATATTATCTTATAAATATAGTAATACAAATATCTAATATTTAAATGATTGCAACCAAATTACATTGGTAATGATCTCTATTATCCCATTAAAAAAAATAATTTTGGTGTCCACAATGACGGATTATATAATCGTTATTAGAATTTGTTGGAGTAATTGAGGTTGTCAGTACACTTTCAATTATTACCAATCAGTAGTAGAACACGCTAAAACCTAGACAACAGCTAACCATCGCACGTTGCTCCAAACATATCTTCAATAAGTTATCTGCGATGTTACAGTCACCATTATCTGAGGACAAAATTACATCAAACTATTAATAATGACAAAACAATTTTCTGAATTGCATGAACTTGACAAGGAATAAAGCACAATAAATGTAAGTGCAAGCAGGTACTTACGTTCTCAATGATTTTTTATGCCTGTGACTCATTGGACCCTTTGTTAGCAGTACTCTTTAGAAGCCATTTGTTCTTGTGTTGAGTGTGTCCAAAGCCCTCATCATAATTCCCTTTTCTTCTGAACAGTTGTTGGTAGTGAAATATGCAGAAGAATTCCCCCCGTAAAGGTGCATAATTTTGCATGCTACAAATGAGCACAGTTTGTCAGTTACTGTTCAAATTAAAGACTGAATTTTGATTGTTTTTTCATAATTAAACACTATATACTATACAGATGTATTACAGTTTAAAAAGAAGCATTGCATTTAAATTTGCAAATAATTTAAATCGTAAAGTTGCTTGGACTTTTAACAGCAGGAAAAGCACAAGTTGAAAGAAATGACACACAAAGGCTCTGCTCCAGCAGTAACATTACTGCAATGCAAGGCAAGAGGTGACACACCGGAGGTAACACACCATGACTGAAACATTTTCAACCCAAACAAAGATGATAGTCTTACATTGGGCTCAATTTGTAAGACATGCACCACAATTGAAGTTTTGTCTGTATTGATACAATATTCTATTCAATGGGCCTATATGTTTATATGCAACAACAGTTGTGTCATACGAAATGAGCAACTAAAATGACCATTTCCTGCTTAGGCAATTAATACAAAGTAATGTGTAAAAGGATGTGGTAAAATTTAAACATGTGGAATATTTCTTGTAATTAAGCTATCCCATACAGAAATGTAATGTATATTTACATATATTTCAAATACCTATATGATGAATGTTTATGTTTATAAGTTGTGGCCGTATATACCATGATGTTTAATTCACATATGCAGGTTAATTAAAACAACAGAGATAGAAAAATGATCAATGATAAATTTGAACATATATGTCTATCTTTTATGTTACGCACATATTATATTTGCATATTGGATTTTTTAAACAGAAGTTGTGAAGATGAAATGATGAAAGTTGAAGGATAAAAATCAATGTTGGGAATCAGTGATTATTGATTCAGATGATTACAAAGTAAAGAAATTTAAAATTTTTTAAAGACTATTTTAATATCTCACCTTAATTTTTTCTTGCAGTGTTTACAAGAGAAGCAGGTTTTGTGAAAAATGTATTTTTCAGCAGCAATTTTTTCCATCGGATAAACTGGCATCAAACAAGATGAACACATCTCGTGACAAACAGGCTGAAACTGGTGTAAAAAAGAGAGCGAGAGAGACTGAGCTTGGTTAAAAAAAAGATTTTTTGAAAATACTACATATCAATAAGAACAGTCACCAAAGCATAAATGAAAAAGAGCAACGTGTGAGCAAATCAAAAACATATTAGAGAACACAAGCTAATAAGATATATTTAAATATCAACAATAAAATTCTTATTAACCTTTCGTGAATAAGCAAACAAGCTATAATAACCTACATAATTCATATCTCAAAAAAAATGTACATCACAATTAAGAATATTAAAAACACGGCCAATACTTTGCTATTAGGTCACAAACTGCACGTTGCTGTGAATGGTTTAAGGTTTCTTATTATTCAGTTGTCGAACTTCTGGGTAATTGGTGACCTGATACGTAGTTGGACTGACCACTGTCTGACCTGTGGACGTTGTCGTTTCTGGCTGAGCAGCGATGACAGTCGAAGTTTTGGATGAGTAAAACCGGTTTCCAAAGTTATCAGTCCTCTCATAGTTCTCTTTGACTGTTTTTGTGCCCCTAATACTTTTTCCATCATGGTTGGTCTGCACCTCGAGTATGCTGAGCTCCCATTTCGGGTGAAGCGGGTTGTAAAAGGATTTCTTTTGGCCTTCTTTCCTGGGGTCTCTCTGTCTGTTTTGATCTGGGCTGTTGCACTTTGGGGTTTTTGTTGTCTGGAATTTCTCCTCTGTCTTTGGACTCTGCTGGCATGTTGGGCAGAAGTTGGTCCCTGGTGGAGGAGCCTCTGTTTTCTCTGTCTGTCTTGCAGCTGACTGGATGGAGATGAAGGCAGGCGAAGATGGAGGACTTACTCGTTGTTTTGCAGAGGCTACTTCATTGTTTCCTGTACCACCTGGCAGAGCTGTGGTTTCGTGTACTGCAGGGCTTTCTTGTATTGGCACTGATTTTGTTCTGCTTGAGCCAATACTAATTTTGCTAATATTAGCAGAGAATGGGGATCCTTGCACTGTACCTAATGATTCTTTGAACAAGCAGGATAAATCCACAATATCTGAGTCCGATTTCAAAGTAGAGACGGAGTAAAGCGCCTTCTTTATGGCTCCTTCTATGTCCATCAGCCTGGCTAAAGTCTGCTCTTTTAGAGACATAATTTCCTCACTGGCTCTCTCAAGATCTCCGAAAACATGTGCCATTGAGGACTTACTTTCAGCATTATCCCTCATTACTGACACCCTCTCTTCCTCTTGTTCTTTTTTTCCTTTAACCTTTTGCTTCTCCTTTTTGTTGGAGCTGACAACCCAGTCTGGGACATTCTCGAAAACCCCCCTCAGAGATCTGACATCAACCTCGCTCGTGTCCTTTTCAATTTCTTCAACTCGACTTAGAATGCTCTGCAGTTCCTCCTGCTTTCGCAAGTTGTCAATAATTTCCATGGCTGCTGTTATGTTCCCTTTCATGATTTCATCCTTGTGAACTGAGAGACGCTGGCGACGTTCATACTCCGTCTCGCTTCTTCCCCTCTTTACCCTCATCTCAACTTTGCTTTCTTGTTTCATTGCTTTCTCGTTCACATCTTTGCTGTCAGCACTATCACAGGTGTTTGGGTTTCTGCATGATGAATCAGTTACATATTTTTGTGTTTCTTCAACCAGTTGTGTGAGAGTCGGGGAATTATTACCTCCAGACATGTATTTTGGGCTTTTATTGTCAAGTTTGGCAATTTTTACTCTTTTTGGCTTTACAGGAACACTCTTTTTACTCCCAATTTTCTTGTATTCTTCATGAAAATGTATATGGTGATCATTATTTTCATTCATACAGTCTTTGACTGAGACATCCTGGTGAATTTTTTCATCTGCTGCCAGATTTATCTCCTGATGTTGATTATTCATGTTCTTATCCTTATTATCCTTTTCCAAGGTGACAGAATCTTGGACTTGATGCTTCACTTTAATTTCCGGAGACATTGATATAGCTTCATCAGAAAGCTCATTTGTTTGAAGATTTATTAAACCAGGTCTTGTGTTTGCATTACTCTTAATTTTTTCTCCAGGCCTACTAATTTTTGTTACCTCAGGAGTTTTTGTGTTGGTTGATTGACTATCTCTTTGTTTAACTTTCAAATGCTCAGGTTTAGGTGGGATTGCTGGCTTTGTACCCGCAGGCCTCATGCCTTTTTCAGCACTTGTAGCTTTTTTGACTAATGTTTTAGTATGACTTGGGGGATCTGTTTTGGTGTCAGGGACTTCTTGTCTAAACTCTCCATGAGTTGATCCAAGTTCAGTGAAAGGGCAAATCTCCTCCTTGGTGGGTTCTTGAACAGACACATCCACATTTTGAGATGGCTCTTTGTAAGGTTTGGAAGAGTTTCTGTATATCATAGCTGCTCTGAAATCTCCTCTGGTGACATTAATATTGGATTTCTCCAGAGAATTCAGTGCTGCTTGAAGTTTACCCTGAAAAACAAATTCCTCACTGTCTTGCTGTTCAGCTGTTGTTTGTGGACTGTGTAACAAAGAACAGCCTTTTGGACCCATTTTAGTGCATGTCTCAGTTGTTTGTATTTCTTCAGAATTAGTGATTTTTTGACATCTCTCTTTATTCTCCTGCTCCGGGTCTAGTTTATGTCCTGAGGGGATATCAGAGGTTGATTGGGATTCATTCCACCCTGGCTTTTTGCGTGAATCCTCATTTTCTTGAGGTAAATCAGCTTCCGTTCTTGAGGATTTGACATTACCTGAGACAACAAGGTCCACTGAAGATTCTTGTTCAGGGAATTTCTGCTTTTCTTGTAGTGAGTGATACAACAATTTGGCCTCAGTTGTAGCTTGTTGGAGGATATCTATTGCAGTTTGGAGTTTAGAGATCTCATCACTCTCATCTACCACATCGACTAATTCAGCTTTATGGACCCTATCATCGTCATCAAGTGTATCAAGATGTATGTTGGATTGCTGTGAAGCAACTGTAGATATGCAAACATCTTTCTGTGTTTCGGGACCATACGCTCTAAAGTTTATCTTTAGATGCCCATGGGAGGGTACTTCAGTGTTGCATTCTGTAGAAGACGGGTTCTCTCCGATTGGTTTATTTTTACCTGTGACTGTAGAAGAAATGGTGGTTGTTTTTGCAAGATTTTGGCATTCATGTTGCTTCGGCTGAGTTGACCTATGATCTCCAGAGAAAAGGCTTTTCAGTTTCTTTACATTCACTGGGACCCATTCTGACACATCTGCCTGATCACTTCTCTGTTCATGATGAGGTTCCTTGCCTTGGCCAACCACATTTTGATTTAAGGGGACTTCTTGTTCTTGTACTATTGGCTCAGCCTGACAACTTTTCAGATACTCCAAATCTCCCTTTTCAATACAACTTTTAAATAGTTTAACATTACCCTTTACTGTGATTTCAGGCCTTATTGGTCCTTTGCTGGTTTGGTCTTCAGAAATATCTAGAAGGGAGTTTATGGTTAATTCGATAGCCCCTTCTCTTACTAATTGATTGTTTGTTTTACTTGCAGTACCTCTTTCTGGCTCTGGTTGATCAGACTCTGTACTTTGTGGAGGACAGTAACTTTTCACATCTTCCTCATCAAAATAATTGTAGAGAGAATAAACTATGACCTCAGCACATTTGTTCACATCTTCCTGGATTATCACTCCTTTCCTCAGAGAGTTATCTTGATAGAGAATATCTTCCACAACCTGAACCAGATTGGCAGTTTTAAACTCTGTGTCTTGATTGGTAGTGAATTGATTCTGGTGCACATGTACATTCACTGCTGTGGCCTCCATATTTCCTTTAATGTCCTCTTTTTGGTAAGTGATCTGAGGCTTTACGTTTGTGCGTGGTAGCGACTGGAGAACAAAGTTTTGTGCACCACCTTCAGCCACCTCATCGTATTTTATTTTGGGCCCATCCTCTGATAGTGTGAATTTGGCCTTTTTAGCTATCATTGTCTCATTAACTTCAATGATTGTGCCGCCTGAATGTATGGCCTTAACATTATAAAGAGAATTCAATGTTTCTTTGATGTTCTCCACCATCGTTTCAACTTCATCCTTGTTTCGATGCTTAATTTTGTCAAATGCTACTGATTCAAACAAATTGGCTCTGTTCTTCACATTCCTTATCAGACCGTCCTGATCGCTCATACTGTCGCCTGCTACGCTATGAGATTTTGCTGAATGCAAAAGGTGATTCTGTCTTTCTATGTTTGTGGAGATAAATGGGTTGTTTGTTAAAAGTACAGCGCTGGTTTTGATTTTTTCCCCAGACATTTCTGGACTAGGAGGGCTCGTAGTCTCAACCTCAAAGAGTGTTTCACCAGTAAGAACATCTTGCACGCCAGAAAGTTCATGTTCAACGCTTTGGCTGATCATACAAACACTTTGTCGTTGTTTATGGGGCAAATCAAGACTTTTAGTACATGCACTGCTTTTGTTTCTGTTGTGTACATTCTCCTTTTTGCTCTCCGATTTTGATTTTGGTACTGCTTCTGTCTCTCTCCCCAAAACAACACATTTTCCATGAAATTTGTCGGAATTTAGCATGGATGTGGTAATGGACTGACTCTCAAAAATCCTTCTGGTAGCTTGAACATCTATGTTTATCCTGTCCTCTTCACACTCTGTGTTAAGAACTGGAGTAGAACCAAGCATTTTGTCATCTACGTTCTCTTTCACTGTTTCACTCCATAGCCTCTCTCCATGCTCCCAAAACACAGCTGATGTTGTACCGTTGTTGCTTCTTTCCATTGTCTCGTCGTGCTTCTTGGGGGTGTAAGGTGATTTATTACTCAAGGCACAGTTCTCAAAAATCAAGCGTTTAGAAAGGACCTCTCCCTCATATCCAGTTTCACCAGTTGTTAGCCCAGTCTCGGAGTTCAAAACCTCAGCAAGCTCCTCGTCCACAGCATCATTCAACTTCTTCAGCTCTGGGTGAGTGTGCTTCAGAAGTCTTTTCAGCTCACATTTCTGCCGCTGTTGGTACAACTTTTGTTTGGACAGTTGGGATGCTACAGACTGTTGGAAATGAGTGTCAGAGATGTCTTCTGGTCCTGGCTGATGTATGCTTAAAATGGGTGGATGGATATGTCCTGTCTTTTGTTGAGAGACTTCGGCCATCTTAGAAGAACAAAGTAACTTTCTTATTATAGAATCATTTGTAACTGAGCTATCCAAACAAAGCCATGCTCAGTGCTTTAAGCATTGTTGTTACCCCAACCATGCCAGCTGATTTCCATTCTCCATGCCAGTTGTCAGTGTGTTAGCTGGACTTCCAAGCAAACAGATAAGTCAACCACAAGGGATAAATATAATCAAATGTAGAGTGGATGGAATCCATTTCTTTCTTTATGAAAACTGTACAGCACTCAATAAAAGTGTTTTGTTCTTGAGCCATGCAAAATATGAGGTGAAATTCTGCCTTACCTTGATTGCTTTGACACGTTTCCCAGATTCAAATGACAGCTCACGTACCTTGTTGGTAAGAATAATCATTTTAAGGTTTGTCTTACAAAAGTCATGTTGTCTTGTCTTGACACTGTCTTGTTTATAACGACTATATATAGTTGAAGTCAGAAAGTTCCATTCACTTAAGGTAAAATATTAAAAATATCTTTTTTAACTGTCCACAGGTATTATGTTAACAATTTTATAGTACTCATTGAGAACCTCTCTCTCTGGTTTATGCCTTGGGAACATTTTACAAAAAACTGAAGGGTTATCCGTACAAACAATAGCAATAAAAAAGTATAAATGCTAGTGGCCAACACTACCATTAAGGATTGAAGGATTGAAATCAATCCCTTTATCTTAGCAAAGGAACTTATGAAGAAGCTGGAGGAAAGAGGTATGAAATACATACATCCACAAAAATGAGCCCTTTATAGACATTTTGAAGGCAGACCACAGTTTGCAATGGCACATGGGGAAAAAGATCTTAGTTTGTGGAGAAATTCTGGTCTGTTTGGCCATAATGATCAGTTATGTTGGAAGGAATACGGTGGAGTCTTGCAAACTGAAGAACACCACCCCAGTTGTGAATTGCAGGTGTAGAAGCATTATGTGTGGGGGCTACTTTCCAGAAGGAACACCCAGTGAAGTGTAAAAAATAGATGGAGACATGGGAAGAAAATTACCTCAAGACATCAGCCAAGAAGTTTTACTTTGGATCTAAACTTCCAACTTCAACCGTAATATAGTTAAGCGCTACACTGTATGATGTATTGATATTGACATTTTTTCTGATATTATATTAAAATATCTTTAAAAATTAATCCTGAAATATTGTTGTATTGGATTGTAATATCATCCAATTTTTAAATGATCAGATTTAGCCTCTCATGTGCATTGATGGGTAACATTCTTTCCAGTATTTTAAAACATTTAGCTTTGTTAGATAAAAAGCAAAAGATTATGTTGATAAAATGTGGTTAAACAAACTGAAAAGAAGAGAGGACACTACTGTAATGAGCAGAAATATGCTTACCGGTCTGTTTGCTGATTCCTGAGGTGCTACTTTTGACAGATAGAGACTAGAGATGGCTTTGACTGAGATGCTCAGGTTCTCCTTGGTTTGGAAAAAAGAACTGTCTCTGAGATCTACAAAGGACTTTCTCTTTTCGTCTGCGGAAATAATAGAAACGGCAGTTTTAATGTGTTGAGTTCGACTATCACACAAGATACAGTGAAATAAATTTTTAAAAAAAATCTCATAACAGGATCCATTTTGGTATCAAGTGTGTAGTACAAGTGTGCCATCAAATTCCCTAATTTTGTTTTGGGGTTAATATAACTAATAGTATTTTTGCCTCATTTTGTTTAATTGTTATTTTTGACAAGTTGACTTATTTTAAATAAATACAACTAACTTCTGTGTTGACAACCATGTAACTGAATTGTGTGCAAATAGTTAGCAGTTTTAGATGATAGCTGCCATGTAGACAAGTTATAAATGTACTTGTGGTGAAGACGGACAGATACCCGACTCCACTGACACAGATACTGAGAGTTTGAAGGACCGGGAAGTTACTGAAGCTACAACTGACTAAGCACAGATGAACAAAAGTACGCTGATGTTCATAGAAATACAGATCATAAATCAATAGTGGACTAGCAGGTGGAGCATGATCTAAAAAAGGGCAGATGTCAAAGAAACTTTTGAAGGATTTTGTTAATTCTGCAAAATTTAGGCCAAATTCTAATAATGTCCTGCTTCATCAGCCAACAACAACATTTTAAGATTAAGTACTAAATCTATCAAACAAAAGTATTTTTAGCTCCCTTAGTTTTACTGTCTATCTTATATAAAGATTTTTTTTTCCACAGACACACAGATTATTCTGCAGTTCATTTGATTAAAATAAAAATCTGTACTCACAGAAAATGAAAAGCTCCCAGTTTCCTCCGGGCTGTTTTTCTGCTTATTCTCAAATTCTGCAAACGTGTTTAGGTTTAAATTTCCTGTCACCGTGTTTCTTGTAATGGTGCCACTGCTATTCTCGGTCACTCTCTGTCTGTTTTATTCCCGCCCTATAGAGACAGCTGAACCTTTCACCCTCCTGCACTTAGTCAGGACTGGTAGCATGGTGGCTATTTCTGTCCTGGTGTGGCGCGGTCTACACACCAGGCTGAGTCAATCACAACGTCTTGCACAGACACTGTGCTGATATTTAGCCCCATAATTCACCTCGTCCCCTTGAGTCGTGCTGTCCACAGCTTTGACCCGAGTCATAGGTCTCACGGGGAGTTTGATTGGGGACCAAGCATCTCGTTTGCTCGGGCTGCGTGAAGATTCAGGCATTGAATTGAATTGGAATGTGCAAAGCGAAACATCTCTTTACCGTTTGCAATTTGCTTGGATTAAATCAAGTTTGAGTCACACTTTATTTTAGAGAGCACTATTGCCCTCTAATGTTGTATAAATCAATTGAAATGAATGTATTTCAGTACTAACAGTGCAAACAGGTGCTTACACATTACTAATTCAGTTACAACTTTAGTTTTCTTATACATTATGTAACATTAAATTCAAATTTGTAGACACATTTTGCATTTCTTTAGGTTCTGCAGGCCTTTCAAAACTGACTGAAAGACTCTTTGAGCCACTGAGAGATGTGACTTCAGTAATATTAACTGAACAGTCTCTTAACTGTGTAAGTAGTCCCAATTTACATTGTTGTGTCAAATAAAATTGCTGGAAATATCAAGAAAAAGAATCTAAATTGGTTAGCTATTGCTGCGTCCATGCACCATGGCTTCAAGTCTTGTGTTTGCACTGAAACATCTGAATTCTTATAGCAAGTCAAAGTCTGAAGCAGCCTGAGGGCATGATGCCTGGTACAGTTCCCTCACAGGCTCAGTCACATCACTGCAACTTCCCACTTTGAATTATCAACCAGTCTTTGCTTTCGAAGTTTATATGTAATAAATTATGCCATTACTGCTTTATAGTACGCAGTTTAGAACTGAACTCAATACCGTTTGTTTTCAATGTGTGTGTGTGTGATTTTTTTTTTATATATCTGCCAGTCATATTCACCGCTCTGAATCATAAAAACTTTAAGACATTCAAACATTTATTTGCCAGCTTAATTGGGCAGAATATATATGGTCATGTCAGCAGCTCATCACATTGTGATGAGCTGCTGACTTGGTACTCACCAGCTTTAGTGCCTTCCATTTTTTCAAACTCAATACCCCCTATTGTTTTTCTCCTCTGTCTCTGGGTCTGGGTCACCACCTGGAGAAACATTTGTTTCATCACCACCCTTAATTTCAAATACATTTTGTTGGGTAAAATCTTTACTTTTAAAACTCCCTTCAAGAGATAATTAGGATTAAAGTTAGAAAAAAAAGACAAAACATAACAAAAAAACAATTTATTTTGGAAAAGGGAATAGCTTCCAACTATAACAAAGTAAAACAACGCAATATAACATGGCAAAATATTTGTTCGAGTGAAGAATGGAACAGTATATATAGAAAAAAAATACTGAATTTCTCCCTTATGCTTAGTTGGCAATTGAATTATTGACTGTTGTTGGGATCCAACTATATTTTATGTTACACTTTTTGTATTTCACTGTGTTTTGTTTTTTGAGGGGGGGTTGTCAACGTCCATATTTGTGTACTCAGTCTTGCTTTGTTTTTGAAATATTCTCCAATATCTCCAATATAGTTCCAATATTTTTTATGGTTTTTTTTTTGATAAATATTGGCCTCAATTAAATTATTTTAAAAAAATGCACAAGATGTCAAGCAAACTCCAAACGCAATGTTCTAAATTGTCTGACTGATTACTACTGTTAGTGATGTTTTCTAAAGCTTGTTTACATCAATAATACATAGAAAAGTATGAGCACCTTCTTATTTTGATCTGTTAACCACTCTAATCCGATTTTTATGTTTATAACATTGAGATTAATTTACCTTACGAAAAGCATGATCATCTTTGGCACCTTTTCCTGGAGCATGAACAGGAATCTGGGGCTTTGTTTTCTCTGCGGGGCTCTCTGCCTTTCCATTCATCACTTGCATGATGTCAGCCTCCTTGTAAGACGGTGGGTAGTTTACGGATCTGAAGCTGCTGTCCGCCTTTTGGGTGGCTGCCTTTGACTCAAACCGAGCCTTTAGGTCTCTAATGGACACAGGGCTGCTTTGAAGGCTCCCCATTGACTTACTGCGGACCAATTTGGTCTGGACTCGAGACCGCTCCCGCTCGTCTTTTCGCTTCATCAAAGCTTCCACATGAGATTCTTTACTTTCAGGAAGAGGCTGAGTTATCTATCAATAGAAAAAAAAAAGCAGCTTACTGCATATTGTTCCCATGCTTATGGTGTTGCAAACAGCTGACACTTGAGGTGAACCTATTTGAATACCTGCTTTGGCTTTGCTTTACTCTTTTCCAAAATTTCCTGAATGGATGAGCTGTCTGTGACTTGATACCTGTTACCGACACGAAACACATATCAATCATCTGATACCACACAAAAAATTGCATGTAAAAGGTCAATGAAGGTCAATTTGTCTTGTTAAAGAGGCAAAAAAAAAAGGTCAGGGACATGTTTCTCTCACTTGGTGACAAGCTGGGACACAGATGTCTTCCTGTCCCGCAGCCCAGTCTTTGTGGGCTGCTCACATGACTTAGGGGCACTTCGTGACTGGATGCTCCTCAGGTTGCTCTTCCATTCCATCACAATCACGTAACAGCAGCACACAGTTCGCCAATAAAAATATCACCTAATGTACATCATGGATCATCAATTGCCCATTGAGTCAGTGTATAAATAAACTCAAACATCATCAGCAAAACATTTTGTTCTAATCATTTACACGCTCCAACTCATTATTTTATCTAATCGTAGCTCTGACATTTCTCCCAGAAAAATGGAGAAATGAAAGCTTAACGAATGAGACAAAACAAAGATGTAGAAGAAGTCATGCCAGCCAAGCAAAAGAGTGCAATAATTACTCCAGAATCCAGCGATAAAAACGGATGTTACCTGAAAACAAGGTTTTGGAATGTTTAAAGGAAATTTGAAGCCTAATCGTTACCTGACAGATTTCAGCCAGCGTCTGCTCCCTGTGACAATTAGACACTTCCGCACCATCACAAGACTTGAGCGAGTTGGGCAAAGTCCTTTTTCTTCTTCATTACCACCGGTTGTGTAAAATGACCTATGAAAATGTCTGGATTAGCAAAAGAGTAAATTTCCAAAAACAGGAAACTGATTGTCATTGCAGAAACTATTAATCAAATAATTCACATTTAACTCAGTATGGAACCTCTTTTGTTGTTACTGTGTTCTCTGCATGTAAGTTTACGTATGATGTCACATCACATTTCCAAAGTTTAGCTGTAATTATATGATCTTTGAGTAGCCAAACACATTACATTGAGATGAAACGTTATCATTGATCTTGCGGGGACGTAATTACAACAGCAAACAATTAGACATAGAACAACCAATGGAAAATATTTGACAATAAGATGCAACTCCTTTCTTTGAGAACATTTTCTGTTGTCTGACTTTTGAAAGATAATGATTAATAGACTGTCGGTTTAATCATTTACAAAGCAGCGTGACAGCAAGTCAGCACTATCACCATACGATAAAACCCATGGTGGTTATTTACAGTGTTGGTGTTAATTGTGTTTTTTAACTAATAATATCTATACTGAATATGGATTGTAAATGATCACATAGAGGTATAAGTAAGTTACCAACAAGTTAAGATCTTAACTGTCTTCAGGATCAAAAATGGCTCTTTGCTATGTTTTAATAGCAGAGAAAACCCCTTTTGTGATATTTTTCCAATTTAAATTTTATGACTTTTCCCGCAATGACAGAAATACTCTAAAAAGTAAAATACTACTTTTGTTTATGTTTTTGAGAGTGGTAGACTGCATCACTGGGGTCCAACCATTGTCTTCGGTCAGTTTTGACCCTGCATTTCTAAAAGCATTTACATCACAAAAAAATTAAAACCAAATTACTCAAACACACACAATGAGAAACATTCCAGTGCAGGTCCAGGATCTTCCCTGTTTTTAGTTCAAAGAGTTCACAGGTAGAATAAAATGAAAAAAATATATATGTATGTGTATACTGTATATATTCAGACAAAATAAAACATGTCTTCAAAGCATTGCATACTACTGGAGAATGCCATTAAAGGCAGTTGTCTGTTATATACGTGAAGGTCAGGGCAGTACATCCAGTTCAGTCCTTGCTGACTCCACATTTCAGTGACAAACAGGTCTTGGACCTGATTTTTCTCAGATGTCCAGGAGGATCACGAGAATGATTTGGGATAAGAGGATATAGCTGAAGCAGATTATATGGAAGAACACAACTCAGAGAACAAAAAACAAGACATCCCACAGTTGAGAGTGAGAATTTTTTTGTTTTTTGTCAGAGTAGAGCAAAATAACATGGCCCTCATTACCATATGACAGTCGGGCCTGGAAAACAGCACACAATGTCGTAAAGATGACCCCGAATTTTGAAGAGGGGGGGCTAGCTGTTCTACCACTGCTACTACTACTATAATTTTTTTCATACGCCGTTTGGGTGGGAGCTGGATTTTTTCAAAAAAATGGAAGAAAATCTTTTATGGTTAAATTTTGCATTTACAGTCAATGAGAAAGGCAGGCCATTTTTGACGCGGGTATAAGGGGAGCATACAGTATATTAGAACGCCACAAGCGTTAAAAATGCCTCGCATTAACTGTTCAGCTGTACAAACCTCGGTAGAAAAGATGCCATCTGCACTGGCTGATAATATTTGCAGGCCCATATTCTAAATGGTGCTTATACCTTCTGTCATGTACTTGTTGAAAACAGCATATTGTGTACATTTTTGTGAGTTGGAATCTTCTAAAGGAAATAATAAGTACACTGGAACAGGTTTGAATAATATTGTAAACTTACAGGTGACTGATTGTTGAGGTGTGTTGCTCAAAGACACTCAATGGGGGTTGAAACACTTTCAGTGTTTTGCTCTTAGCACTTTTTTGTACTTGGAGAGAACTGCTACTGGTAAATTAATCTGAAGCTCTGAAATGTCATGGTTAGTGCAAATATTTATGAAGTGTGTCCCCACATCTGACAAAATATTGTGAAAACATTGTAACTAAACAATTATTTTCAACCTTTTAAAGCTTCTTGAAAGCTTCTAGATGAATTAGTCTTGGTTACCTCACTTAAGTCAAATTGAATGAATTCAGCTGAATGTGAATGCTTTATATGATTATGTAGTTGAATTGTTTTTGTGAGTTATAGTATACAGTTTAGTGTACAGAATTCATATTCTGAATCAGAATATTTTCAGTTATTTTGTTTGGTTCATTGCTCTTCAATTACATTTCCACTGGCTGCAGTCTAGTAGTCTTAGACAGCTAGCAAGGAAATGTGAAAGCTTGTCTCCACCGAGGAATTTCTGGACATGCTGATCCACACGGGGTTCAAGTCAGAGCAGCCGGAGGCTCTGCTCCCTGACCTTGCTGACAACACTGACCACAGCACATGCTGCAGCAGAACGAATGGCACCAACTAAGAAAGGTGTACTCTGGGTATTTTGATTTTATATTATATTTATGTTAAGAGGCTAAATGCATGGTTGTGGTCATGATATTTAGCTTTAAAGGTGGCAAGCAGTCCTGTAATTTATATTTTCTCTGACTGGAGCGCAGTTCATAGCTTCACTCTTGTTATTGTTAGGGAATTAAAAAAATGTTAGGGAATATCTACCTTGCTACCTTGTGGTAAAATATCTTGACTTGAGTAAAACCACAGAGGCTGGGACAAAGTTCAGTGCACTTAAAATAATAGAGAAAAAAAAAAAAAGAAGTTTACCTGCACTCCTCATAAAGAGGCAATCAGCTTGAAGCTCTGCAACCTCACAAATTTACACAATATTGATTTTAAAGTTGCAATAATTCATTTGGCCACTTGAGGGCAGCAAAATAACCCAACACCCCCCCACAAAAAAAAAACAAAAAAAAAACGTGGCTTTTTTTTTGTTCATGTACAGAATTGAGGTACAAGTTTGAGGCAGTAATATTGTGTAAAAGCTGTTACCTGTTTTTTTTTCTTTCGATTTTAAATGTTAATTGGAATAAGTTTTACACGTTACCATATGATATGTAGTCAATGGTTTTAAGATTTAAAGACTTTGTTTACCACAATGGTATCCAGTGGTCAGATCTAACTTTCTGTTTTAAATTTGATGCTTACTCATTACTTCTCTTTATATTCTTTTAAGACTGTGAAGGCAGGACTAAGTCTTAAGTCTTTTAACTGAGAACAATGTTGTAGTACTCTCTAACTGTGTTTCTTTTTCTTTCTTCGTCTGGTTTCATACATAGTGCAGCGCAGTGGAGGTTT
The DNA here is from genome assembly GCA_001698575.1 of Mola mola. Lineage (NCBI taxonomy): Eukaryota > Metazoa > Chordata > Actinopteri > Tetraodontiformes > Molidae > Mola > Mola mola. The sequence goes on along the minus strand of KV751356.1, from coordinate 1,978,746 downwards.
GGAGATAACAGCAGCTTTTGTCAGTGCACACAATTCATGTTCACTCTTTTTAGTCTCGGTTTCTGTTAATCAGTCTTCAGACAAAGAGAGAGCAACAGCAGCAGAAGCACACACCCCTGGGGCAAAAATGAGCGATTCAGCCTGGCTGTCTCCCCCTCTTCTGCCCCTCCTCTGCCTACAACCCTCATCTCCCCTTTCAAAATCCACTCCTGTCTGTCTCAGAGGCGCAGGAAAGATGAAAGGGAATATGCAATGGCCCGCCTTTGACAGTGAACTGCGCACTGTTATTAGGGGGAAGTTTACTGGCCTTGTCTGCATTTTAAACACACTATAGGCACCACAGCAGCCAGCTGTTTTGGAGGGAGAGTCTGCGGCCGGCTTTTGACTCAAACACGAGTTGCTTCAGCCTGGTGAAGAGCAGCAGGGAGGAAAACATGAACACACTCAGAGATACATATGTGTTTGAATGTGGCAAAACAGCCCTGAGAACAACCTGCTAGAAATGCGTTCATTACGAGTGAGACCAGCAGGGGGCGGTAAAGTCCACAAAACCCACAGCACTCTGTATTGTCTTACTAACACTTGGGTTATGTGGGAACATTACAGTGGGGCTATTCAAGGCCAAACTGGGTTATTACAGTGCACTAAAATAACCCAGAGCGTACAGCAGCGAGAATAGTTGCCAGACGAGGAGGATAAGAACGGAGCTTCTTGATGTTCCACCGGTGAATCTATCAAAGAGGAATCGATGTATATGCAGAAATCACATCCCAGATAAATAATCTGTCATCATAAGGCACTTAAGTTCTACTACCTCACTTAAACCTGCTGCCCTCCGGGTACCCAACTCTCCTCTCCCCTCCGGGGTTAGGAGGGGGGGTCAATGTCTCCTTCAATGTAATTTTCAAAGCATCACAGAGCTGTCAGTCTGAGTCTTAGGACACTCAGCAGATCATGTGATACCGGTTGGCTAGTGTGACACCCACACACCACATACCACACATCTCACACGGCCAGCAGTCATAAGTTTGGCCTGATGTGGATAATATGTACGCATCATGACACAAAGGGCAGGCACAGTGTGACTCATCAGTGGTGTGTGCGTGTTTGAGTCTGTGTGCGTGTGATTCATGCTGCTGCTAGTGATACAGCCAAACATGTAATTTAGGTAATCTAGTCTGAGAAAAACAAACTTGTCATTTGTGAACGTGGTGGAGAACGTGTCTCCTTTTTAGAATTCAAAAGCTCATTTAATTATTCAGTCCATTGGCTATAGATAATGTTAATAATAGATGCATCTTGAATATTTTAGCCTCTTAGTATAATTACACTAAAAAGAGTTAGAAAGACTTATTTCTTTCACTTTGGTCTAAAGTTGATTGAAACTGACTGCACATGTTTCTTTGTTTTAAATATCCACATTTTTTCTGAGCTAAACTGCTGTAAGAAAATCAACATTTTTTACATCAGATAGATTGCACATTATTAGATGCAGAGCGCAACAGCTGTCCAAACACACATCCCTATGCATTCATCTGTTCTCTGCAGCATGTCTGACGTACGAGCAAATGTTCAGTGCATGAATTCAATGCAGCGGCTAAACAGAAGAAGGTTCTCATTGTACAACTATGTTGCCAACAGGGAAATTTGGAGGATTCTTTGATTTGACCGTTAACATGTTTTTTCTTGAGTAAGCAGTAGTGTCAGTACCTGCCAGTCAACGTTGGCTATTGACTGTATGTGGAACATGTGGAGCATTACATGGGATCAAAATATTACTTACTCCTTACTGAGGCATCGAATGATTGTGGGACCAGTGTGTTTGAACCTTTTATGACTAAATGATCATGTAATAAGCAAGAAATAACTATTCAAAGTCTTACCAATTAAAATAACCATGTTATTTTCCATTTTGGCCCGAATTTTGGAATATTGATCAATTTGTACAGGGATGAAGAACTTGTAAAGAACTGCCAGATGACTGGGTAACTACAGCAACAGTGATCAGGGAGACAGGTAGGGAGGTGTTTGGACAGTGGAAGGATGATAAGGAGACTTGGTGGTGGAATGATGAAGTACAGGAGAGTATTCAGAGGAAGAGCTTGGCAACGAAGAAATGGGATAGTAAGAGAACGGAAGAGAGTAGACAGGAATACAAGGAGATGCGACGCAAGGCAAAGAAAGAGGTGGCAAAAGCTAAACAAAAGGCGTATGATGAGCTGTATGAGAGGTTGGAAACTAATGAAGGAGAAAATGGTCTGTATCATCTGCTGAGGCAGAGGGATCGAGCTGGGAAAGATGTGCAGCAGGTTAGGGTGATTAAGGACAGGGATGGAAATATACTAACAAGTGAGGAGAGCGTGCTGAGAAAATGGAAGGAGTACTTTAAGGAGCTGACGAATGAAGAAAATGAGAGGGAAAGAAGGGTGCAGGAGATGGAAACTCTGAAACGTGATGTTAGAAAGGTTAGTAAAGAAGTGAGCAAAGCTTTGAAGAGGATGAAGAATAGAAAGGCAGTTGGTCCTGATGATATACTGGTAGAGGTATGGAAGTGTAGGGGAGAGAGGGCAGTGGAGTTTTTGACGAAAAAGTTCAACATGATCTTGGACAGTGAGAATATTCCTGAGGAGTGGAGGAAAAAAAGGGTGATGTGCAGACTTGTAGCAACTGCAGAGGGATAAAACTGATGAGCTACACAATGAAGATTTGGAAAAGAGCAGTGGAAGCGCGGCTAAGAGAAGAAGTGATGATTTATGAGCAGCAGTATGGTTTCATGCCAAGAAAGAGGACTACAGACGCTATGTTTGCTTTGAGAATGTTAATGGAGAAGTATAGAGAAGGTTAGAAAGAGTTGGATTGTGTCTAGAGAAAGCCTATGAGAGAGTGCAGAAGGAGGAACTGTGGTTCTGTATCAGGGACTCTGGAGTGGCAGAGAAGTATGTTAGACTGGTGCAGGATATGTATGAGAGCAGTATGACAGTGGTGAGGTGTACTGTAGGAGTGACAGATGGCTTCAAGGTGGAGGTGGGACTGCATCAAGGATCGGCCCTGAGCCCCTTCTTGTTTGCTATGGTGATGGACAGACTGACAGATGAGGTCAGGCAGGAATCTACGTGGACAGTGATGTTTGCAGATGATATTGTGATCTGTAGTGAGAGCAGGGAGCAGGTGGAAGAAAACCTGGAGAGGTGGAGGTATGCGCTGGAAAGAAGAGGAATGAAAGTCAGTCATAGCAAGGGAGAATATATGTGTTTGAATAAAAGGGAGGCAAGTGGAACAGTGAGGTTACAGGGAGTTGAGGTGGAAAAGGTCCATGGTTTTCAGTACTTATGGTTAACTGTTCGGAGCAACAAGGAGTGTGGTAAAGAGACAAAGAGGCGAGTGCAGGCAGGGTGGAGTGGGTGGAGTGAGTGTCAGGAGTGACAAAAGAGTATCAGCAAAAGTGAAAGGAAAAGCTTACAAGAGGGTAGTGAGCCTAGCAATGTTGTTTGTTTTGGAGACGTTGGCATTGACCAAAAGACAGGAGGCAGCACTGGAGGTGGCAGAGTTAAAGATGATGAGATTCTCTTTGGGAGTGACGAGGATGGACAGGATTAGGAACAAGCACATCAGAGGGAGGGCAGAGGTTGGACATTTTGGAGACTTGTGCCGAGGGATAGCAGATAGAAAGATGAAGGGTAGGTAGAAGGATGTTCAAGATGGAGTTACCAGGTAGGAGGCAAAGAGGAAGACCAAAGAGGAGATTCATGGATGTCGTGAGAGAGGATATGCAGATAGTTGGTGTGAGAGAAGAAGATGCAGAGTACAGGGAGAGATGGAGGAGGATGATTGACCATGGCGACTCCTAGAAAAAACTAGGTGAAATGTTCAAGCCAAAGAGGAAGAATAATAATCAACGCAAACGGACATGACATTAATATCAGCTGAGATTATTTACAAAACTTCCTTGTATTTATACTATAAGTTTTAGGCTCTATATGCTGCTATTTTTCCTTTATTCGAGTTAACTGGACACATGGACTCCCAGTCCCTGAAGTTTTTATTCCATTTTTTTTTAGGCATGTCAGATCGTCACATATTTGGAAATCCCTCTGCAGCCGCTTGCTGTTGGCCAGCTTTTCATTCTTCCCCTTGCAGAGATGAGTGGAGGAGGAGGAAGGAAACAATGTGAGATGGAATGAAAGAAGTGAGATAAAGGTATATATATCTATCCCTTAGCTGAGTCAGAAATCAAGCTCTTAAACTCGGCTGTTTTTAGTCATTTGCGTGTCTTTTATAGAACATTCAGTTGGTCGATCAACAAAAGTCATAAGCAACCAATACAGTTGTCAATGCATGAAACAAGATAAAACACACTATTGTTTGGTTGTCGGAGGAACCAGACTGTTGTTTGGCTGTTGTCCTTGCCCACCATTGACTGTAACAAAGTGCAGCGGTTTACCCAGGCTGTGTCTTAAATAGAAGAAAACAAAATTACTTCTCACTGGTGTGCTCTTGGTGCCTGAGTGGGAATCTATGAATCAATGGCAAAATCATATTCTTTCCAGCCTTGTCCCAGCACGTGGCTATGATTTGTTGGAACACTCCCTCACTTCCCGGGGAAAACATGAGCAGTGGTGAGCAACAGTACATTGTGTGTGTGTGTGTGTGTGTGTGTGTGTGTGTGAGTTTGTTTTCTTTGTCCCCTATGCGTGTTCTTTTGCAGGTGTGTGTGCAGCCTGAGGTGGAACGTGCTCCGGTACAGCTGAGTGGGAGTGACTGGGATCTAACCCGTCCCCTTCCTGTCCATATGAAGTGGAGCGAGCCCCACCCCATTCCACCATGACTGTGCACAGGGCTGCTTTGAGCATGTGTTTGTGTGTCAGTGGGAATGCATGTTTCACACATGTGACCATTGTGGAGGCAGCCTCAGTGCTAAGCTGCTTTGGGAAGCTTAGGAGGGCAGCCGCTCGCTGGCTAACTCAAAGGACTGTGCTTTGATGTAGCCTGGAGGGGGTGACGACTGCATAGCTGCGCACTAGAGCATGATGCCCAGGGTTTGGCATAACAATACTGGGTCAGCAGCAGCAGCCCATGGAGGCACTGTACACACTCAAAAAAACAGCGCTTGTTCAGCAAAGTGACAGCTTTTATTTGTCAATGGAGGCTGTTTCCTGTCCCTGCTTGATTAATGAAGCTGCCCTTTATTGAGAGGAGTGCATTTTAGTGATTTTCATATATTAAAGCTAATAGGAGAATGCACACGAAAGCAGGTTAAACACACAGTATCAACTTATTGGACTCCAGGATGATTAATTGTGGTGCACTATACAAAAAAAGGAAGCACACACACATTTACAGTGTACCTGCCAATCTGCACTGAGTGTATCCTGCAGGACTTTGTGTTCACTATGTTGATATCACACACACGCACGCACTCTCCCTCCCTTTGGTCTGGAGCTGGAATATCAGGTTTCCTGTCTTTGTGCAGAGTTTGTACTTACAGTGTTCAGCTTTGCTCCTCCCCTGTCAGCACACAACAGCACTGCATTGGGCCACTCTCTGCTGCTGCTCCCTGAGGATGCAAACCACTGGCAAACCCTGTCCATGGGTTTAAGGTTGCCAGGAGATCATTACCACTGGGAGTCAAACAACTTTGTGTACATAGATAGCTGGTAGGAAAAAAGTGACTCCCATGGTTTTTAATGACATTTCATTTCACTTGAGGTCTCATCCTGTGAAAAAAGTACATATGCTTTTTCTGTGCATTCTTCCTCTGTTGTAGAACCCCAGATGACCCTGCTGTAGCGCCAGCAGAGGCTGGGCACTGTGAAGGAGGAAGAGTTGGAGGAAAGGGGAGGGGAACACGGGAGCGAGGCATGTGAGGACACTGGAGCAAATTTATGAAACAGGAGAAAAAGATGGCAAGCGCAAAACACAAGCAAACACTGGAGAGGAAAATGAGGGCATAAATGTTGAGTTTCCTCCTAGTTTTCTGAGGAATTAATAGCTCCTGTGTGCATACGCCTTTATCTAATAAGCCAGTCTTGAACTCATTTAATGCTTGCATGTAATCAGCTGCACCAGGAAAGAGCACTGCGGCTGGAATCGTGCCCTGTGAAATGTGATCCTGCATGTGAAACGTCACAGCGCAGCTCCTGGAATGTCCTGCATGCGTACAGACAGAAGAAACTCAAACAGAGGTCAACTCCTATCTCTTATCTCTGGCTCTGACACTTTGTACTACAGCACTGTCAAATAGGCTGACATCTGCAGTTTCTATCAGCCACCCTATCCACAATTTATAGAGAACCTTAATATGCAAAAAAATATGCAGTGATGACACGCATGGTTAAATAAAAGTGTGAGTTAGGTTAGGTTAGTTAGGTTAGGTGATCTCCAATGATTTTACTAATCAAGGTCAGCTGTATACCTGTGGCTTTAAAGGGAGCTTTTAAAAATGGGACACATGTCATTGGCTGTTATCCTAGGGCATGGCCTGTAAACCGTACCTTATACAGAAACCCTGTGTTACAAAGGTGTCAAGTTTGAAAGATGTGGGTATATACAGGCAGTATTTTGGTGCCTCAGCTACATGTCAGAATATCTTGGCTTTTATGGCGAAATTTTCTATATTTTATGTGAATCTCCCCCCCCAATTTAAAAGAAGTGCATTATCAAATTGCTCTAACTTCAGAAAGGAGTTTTTTGCACTAACAATTATGCTCTTAAAGCCAATTTTCATTTTTATTAACTCATTAAAATGTTCTTAATCGATTTTAAACTTAGAGTATTTAAACATTAGCACAAACTAAAGCCTCAAAACTAGCCATCAAGTTGAACCTTTTTAAAAAAACAAAAGCTTCAGTGACATATGACAGTGCTTTATACTCCATTGACAGATCTGTTTGGCTATACCGACCATGACCACTGGAGGCAGTGTTCTGTAGGCTGCCTGCCCACAGGCCTCGCTCAGCAGGGACAGGATGCTACTGCAGACACATGATGCAATCATGTTTAATATAGTCACACTGTTGCAGTATTCATTCTCCTCTCATATGCCGTTCTTGTGCCTTTTTTAATGGCACAAGACATGGTGAGGCAGAGGAGAGCGCTCATTTCACACATAAAGAGGAACAGCGGGAGAAGAAGATCCACGTTAATTGGCTGAATTAACATAATTTCTTAATTGCTCAAAACATGTGGGGAGTTGGCAACCGAGCCACGTTTTTTTTGTCCATTAGTCTGAGCTCAGGTGGTTCAGTTGTGTATGTGCAACTGAGAATGAAGACTACTCTCCAAGGCAATCACCAGACACAGTGTGTGTGTGTGTGTGTGTGTGTGTGTGTGTGTGCGTGTGTGTGTGTGTGTGTGTGTGTGTGTGTACGCATGACCAGCTCAGAAATTATGCATGTGTGTGCTAAACAAGCTAAAAAATATATATTTTATCCTTGCATTCATATTTAATGTGCCCAGTTTACCTGATTTCCGTTATTCTACTGATTTATTTTTCACGTTTTAGCCTTAAACAGCTGAAGCTTTGAGCAGTTTCATGCAGCTGCGTGTTCTTAAGGCTGATTTGCAACACGCGCTGGGGAATATTAGCCGCCTGTAATGTAATTCATACACTGCAGAATCCCACTTCATTCGGTGACCTGTTGTTTACTCTTATAATTTAGGCGATAGGGCTTGTGTGGTTCATCAAATCTGGTTGCGTAATGGAGACGGTGCTAGACGTCCCTACAGCACAGTGTAATCAGGGTGAAAAGGTGACTCACATCACATCTCCTTTAAGTTGAACTCAGCTTTGTGGAGAGAGATCGTTTGTCAGAGTGTCATGTCATGCAGAGGGAAGTTTGGAGGAAGATGACAGCCTGGTGTTTGTGTGTAGTGCTGCTAAGCTGTGGCATACACACACTCATGTATACACCTCCACATAATGCTCTTGGCATGACTGAGGTATGACTTTGGTCACTGTGGATATTAATACACTGCTCTGCCACTGAGTGTGCTCAGTACAGGAGTGAAAATATCTGACAGGCACTATTTATAGACCCTGCAGGTGGACAGGCGGAATCCACAGCAACACGATCCTGCCTTTTCTGGAGTCGTGTTCCAGAGAAATCGCTGTGGTGGAAAGAAGCTGCAAAGCCCCGCGGCTGTGAGCACAACTTGGCCATTGCGGGGGAAAGTGTTTTTTATAGAACGCCTGTGGAAATTATGGGTGGGGAATGCGTACAAATGAAAGAGACACATGCGGCTGTTAAAGCCAAAACACATGTAATGTAATATTCATGCAGGTGTGCACTGTCCTCTGCCTCGGTGTCAGTCTCCTGTGACTTTTTCAGACACAACCTCAGTGAGGGCATGTAGCCCTACATTTTAAAACAGTGATGAAACCTCTGAGGAATGTCTGTGTTCCAGCTCTTGCTTTTAATCAAGTCCACATTTAGATTTGAAGCGGTTGTGAATTAAAGATGATTCACACACCAGCAGCGTGAGAGCGTAAAGGGATTGACCTTCTGTTTGGCTTAGGCGATTGGCGTTGTCTTTTCAGTTCGAACAAAGCGAGGCAGGAATAGCCACATGGAGGTTTGCAACAACATTTATAGATTTTCATGTCTCATGAAGTTTTACACTTTATAGTATCATTTTCAATGTTATTATTACTTAGAGTGATTCTTATAAATGAAAACAGAAATGATTTGGATGAACAAATGTTTTATCGTCATTTCACAAAAGTTTATGTCCAGACAGTCGTGAAACATGACAGACACTATTATGGTAGTATTCAGTATACATATGCAAATGTGCGTGCTATGATAACTATCACTTTTCGTATCAGGGTATAACCTTAAATGGGTATACTGCTGTTACCCTGGATAGATGAAAAATAAAAGGCAATATGGCTGCATTCTGAACTCTGTTACCTACCTGATTATGTAAATTGCAGACTAAGCTAAGAGGAGAGGAAAGAGGAGACACACAGTGTCAGATCTAAGGTGGGAGACCTGTGAAGGACAGATTTCACCTCATTCATCACCTGAAGCCGTTTAATAAGAGTGGCTCGTGATGGACAATGGGCTTGTTTCTGTGTCCCGACAAATCAATTTCATTTAGCTGTTTGTGAGACTTTTCAGTTCAAAACATGTTCATTCTAATAACATGTGGACAGTACATACATTTTGCTGTTCTTTGGCAGCCTGCAGCCTTTTAGTCTCATGAAGCTGGGTATATGAGCCGGAGGCACGGACGTCTTTGCGCCACTGGCATCGAATCTCCAAAACAACAGGCGTCATTACTTAATGATAAACAGTCAGTAATAAACAGTAACATCATGGTATTTCCTTCCAGTAACTTTCTACCGCTTACTCCAAGACTACACAGTTTATCCTTGAATGATGTTATTGAATGAAGTATAATCAGTCACCTCAAGCCATTTCTTTTATTTCTGCATACTCATCAGAATCCACATTCATTCACTAAGTAGAGGTGCACAACGAATTTTTGGCTGCAGGTGTCAGAACAAACAAACAAATGAAAGAAATAATATAGTGTAAAGAAAACTAAATTTCATTAGAGAGCTGTAGATCAGTTAATCAGTCTGTACCACTTTACTCTGAGTGCTACATCTCAATCACATTAAACGAATTAAACTTTAAACACTGTACAATGATTCTTGGTTGACAGAGGATGAAGACTGGTACCACAAGGAAGTTCATATGTATGTGTTTTATTAATTGTCAACTCTTAACATTACTGTTATTACTGATGCATTATCACTCACCAGTAGCATTGGTGAGTGTGGCTTTTCATTGTGTGGTCATTATTATTATTATTATTATTTCAATAATTACTTTTTAGGCAAATACAAGCTAAGTCAATGACATTAGCATTGGCTGATGGCCACTTCATGTTGATTTCTAATATGCAAATCTTAGCATGCAAACATAGTAAAACAAAATGGTGAACTTAATACTTTTAAAGCATGCTGAACATTAGCATGCTACGATTGTCAATAACAGTTAGCTGCTGGCAACTGGCAACTATTCTAAATTTAATATGCTGGCAATAAACAAGTTTTTCTCGCCTTGATTCATCATTATGAAGTGCACAGTGTAATGGCTGTAGAATAATGGCACCATCAGTGTTTAGATCAATGACTATTTAAAGAGGAACGACATGAGGGTCAGCCAAGAATTGAAGCCAAACCATCTTGTCTGCCTCCATGATTGCAGTGTAGGTCATAAATCCCACGCATCCGTGATATCAGATAACGAAAAAGTCAAACCACATTATGGTTTCTGTCATGTCAGGTAGTTCATATAATGCTGATGTATGTTCAAATGTTTTTGTTTTTTTTTAAATTTTGTTCCAGTATAGTCTTTTTCATTGTTTGATGCTACACAAGGATGGTCAAACGTCGTGACTGACCACTGAGCCGTGTGCACAATTAAGCGACTGGGTGTATGGGCGGGAACTCTAGCTGACGTCACCGGCACAAAATGGCAGCGCTCGTATCCGGGAGCTTTTTTAGCTTCATTTTTGTACAGTGGGAGAAATGGAGACGGGTCCAGTTATATACACCGTATGTCAATGGCTTAAATGATGTCTTTATATAACTCGGCTCGTCTGTGCATTTTTCTCTGCTGATTACTGATCCGGTCAGGCTGCCAGCTTGGCACCATTTCTACCTGCTGCCATGTCTCCAGATGAATGGATAAAAATCACACTTTTGTCTTTGTTCTCTCCTGGTACTCTGAGGAAAACAGGAAATGAGCTGGTAGTTTTTGAGCATGGGTGCCAACAATAGCACTTTTCATGATCCTCCTTTCTCCTCTCAGTCACCTGTGTGACTGTCATTCCCAGCTCCCCACGCTGCTCCGCCGTCTCCTTCACCTTTTGCTGCAGTTGCAAAACTGGGCTTGATGCTTAGTGGTTATGAAACATCTCAATCACCCCAACCCTTCTTCTGCACGCCACAATACAGTGTGTGTGTGTCACAGGGATAGACAGATACGGAGAGTGGTAAACAGACGGGCTGGCAGACCGGTCATCTGCTTGTCTGCTTTCAGTCTCAGCAAACTACACTGTGTACTCGCAAGTTTGAATAAAGGAGGGAGCCTACTGTTATCTGAGAGTGTGTGTGTGTATGAGAGAGAGAGAGCTCTGTCTGAGCATGTGGAAGGAGTCACATGTTCTTTGCCGTGCTTTCCATACCCGTCTGCTCACCTGGTGGTTGCCATGGGAACAGCCAGATGGCGGCAGACTTTGCAACAGCCTCCTGAGGGGATTGTGAGAACAGAGACGCGGTTTAAGGGCAAGGAATCTCTCTGGGGCTTCAGGGAGAAACTCCAAACTTTTGGCTTTTAAGGCCTGCTCAACATAGGGAGGTGTGCTATTTTGTGAAGATTTCAGCAACTTTTTTTTTTTTTTTTTTTTTTTTTTTAAATCTAGGCTGTTAATAAGGGTTCTTTGTTCTGTTTTGCAAAGCCATAAACTTTTAAAAGAACCCTTTAACAATTTATTTTATATGAATATCCCACTGTGCACTGTAGATGCTGAAGAATTAAAGCTTTTAGACAAAAGGAGTAATGTTTATACAAACAAATATATTAGACTATCCAAATAGTATCATGGCAACACAACTAAACTTAAAACACACATGCTTTGTAGTCTCAGTATGTCACTGTCTGACAATTTGCATTCCCCTGAGAGGGAGACAAGCAGCTCTGTTGTCCTTTTTTTTACCCCACATGTCCCGAAGACAATCCTGCAGCTGGACTGAGACACTGAAAACTGCTTTAGCTCTAAACACTTTTTCTTGTAGTGTAGTGGATTTTTGTCCCCATTTAATTCAAGTTTTATTATGGTGACGCTTGAATAGCAAGATGTCCCAGCTTTATCGCACCAGTTGCATATTTCTCTCCTTTGTGTTGTGCCAGCTACCCTGAGGGACGGAGGTGTGAGGGCTGGCTGAATATGTGGTAGATGTGGTGTGCTAGTGTTATTTATAGCATGGGAGTTGATGAGGTGGTTCTAAATATATATTTTTGGTGTCTTTGGTGTACAATGTACTGTGACTTGTGTCATCTGATTGTCTCCTGTGATGGGATGGATGTCACTCAGTGTTTATGTTTGGGCCTGGTTTTGATTTCTGCTATGTCTTTAGGGAAGCATTGTCAGCACCTCTGATCTGTCCTCGGCCTTTTCTCGCCCTCCCTCTCTTTGCCTTTGTCTGATGCTCCCTATCCCAGCTGCAGGCCCTTGCAGCAGAGGAGACGGAAGGAAGAAGATAGGAGAGGGGGACAGCAGACGGACAGACATGCATGTGGAAACGAATACGCTGACATGCAGACGTGAAAAGGGGGTCTGGAGAGAACGCTCTGGACAGGGTTTAGCTGATGCATCCCTGGTCCGTCCGTGCAGGATGACCACAGCACAAACATGTGAGGCTCTCTAGCAGCCCCACAGGCTGCTAGGAGACACTTACATAAAGCAGCTCTCATCCCCACTTGCCTCACTCTCACATGGGGGAGCATGTGAGACAGACACTCTGTGTGGCTACCATTGCTCTCTCCCGCCCCCTGTGCCTCTAATTTGCTCCGGATGGCACTGCAAGACATCTGGACCAACACCAGGAATTTCTCACATTGCTCTTGATGCTCCCTGATCAGCCAGAGAGAGGTTAGCTGATCTCTCCACCCTTCCCCCCAAAATGTTTCCTCCTTTTCCCCTGCAGTGCTTTTGTGGCTGGCCTCCTGGTTGAGCTCCCTCCCCCTGGGCCTTGTGGAGGATAGCCAGAGGTCAGTGTGTGATGTGCAGCTGTAGTACCAAGTGGAGGAGGAGGGGTAAAAAAAACAAAAAAAAAACCGCTGACTACATAGGAATTGCCACCCACGTGACGTCACAGTCACAGTTTCAGCTCACAGCGCTGTATCTGTGCCAGACTCCCATGCTGCCTCGGTGGCATAAGCACTGCAGCCTCAGATAAACACAACTTGCTGCCTGGAAGCCAGCCTTGTTCGGGATGTAAGAAACAACTGTTTTCATAAAAGTTCAAGAGGGATTATAAACAGTAAAAAAAAGTAGTTATCATGTTCATGTGTGAAAGACTCATCCACAGGTCTGCAGCTAATGATTACTTGCATTAACTATATTAACGTATTTAGACTTTGGTGTATGAACCGCATGAGGCAGTTTTCGCTCATGAAAAAAAAATCACTAATATAACCATTTAGAAATATATTTACAAGTCATGAACTTAAATCTTTCATTAGAAAAGTATGTATATATATACATAGAGTATTGTTGATTTGGATATTTCAGAATAACGTGTAGAATATTATTGGATTATACTTGTTGATGCATTGATGTTCCTCATTTTAATTATGGTAGTAGTAAAGGTGGTTTACGTCTAGTTTACCTGAGGTTGTAATTCAAAATATTAATCTGGATCCGTTTTCAGACGTAAACATAACTCAAAAACTATTTGTACATGTTTTCATGAAAAAAATGTGTGTATATTGGCTGATCTGGATCTTGAATCTGGATCTAGAATAGTTCCAAACATGGAAGTAAGATTTTTATGAAACTTGTTTTTGTATTTTTTTTTAATTGTTTTATGAAACACGTGATGTTATTAGGACTTAGGCCAAAAAAGACATGTTGCACTTATTGCAGAGGTCCAGAGAAGATCTGGATGCTCGTCATGTATCATGAATCATAAATGGTGAAACAAATAAATGGAGCTGATTTTAGGATGAGCCAGAAGCACTAATAGGACCTCCAGACTGGATAAATCCTCCATTCTCCGTTCAGTTGCATCACCTGTTCTCTGATCTGCAGAGCTACCGCACTGCCATTCCTCTCATTTTCTGCTCACTGCGTGGGGACAAGATCTTTTCGTTTGCCTTCCTGTCTGTACACATATTCTGGGCGTGCTTCCCAGTCAGCATTTGGCACCGCCATGCGTATTGAGCGTTATACCTCCCTGTCTTTTGCCTACTTCTCTGCAGCTTTGCTCCAGTGTGCCACCGCCAGCCAGCAGACGGAGGCTCCCAAAGCAAACAGGCACCGTACACAGTGAACCAGAGGTATTATCTTTGTCAAGGGACGAGATCAAGACAGATCATCGCATAACAGTCCTCACCATCAGTATTTCACTCCCTCCAGGGAAGCCAACAAAGGTCTTCCATTTTGACAGATTGTTATCCGCATAATACAACAGCTAGCTCGTTTGGATGCTCTTAGGAAAGAGCTTCAACATAAGGGTTTATCTTAGCCATCCTTGTTGTATCAGCCTCTAAAAAATTCCTTGCATATCACACCGATAATCTAATTTCTTGGTGTCAGACACAAATTGTTGGAACGGGACACAGCTATGAATAATTAATGAGAAAGCATAAATTAAAGCATTAACATTCTTTGTGACTCAGAAAACAATCTCTGCTTGTGCTGACTGTCATGACCTCAACGTGTAAGTTGTGGATCTGGAACAGTGGCAGCAGTTCTTCTTGTCACATCTATAGCAGAGGGAAAACACTGCTTCATTGTGTCTAATGTTATTGTCATTTGCTATGGTCCTCAGGCGAAGGGGCAGTTTAAGTTGAGAGGTCACGACCCCTTTAGGCTCAGTGTGAGAGGAGAGTGGTGACAGGACGTATGAGGGTTACCTCTCGTCTTGTGATCAGGGTTACATTTCTTTTAAGTGTGCGCTTTTAAAATTCCTACTCTGCTCCTCATGCCTGTTAATCTGATAGGTGGTGGTAATTTTGAGGTGCTCAAGGGTCAAAGAAAGATGAGGATCTATGAAGACCCCCTTTGAAGCTGAGTGTGACACAATCTAAATAAAGTACTAGTCCACAGCCGTATTTTGGATGATTCCCTGGAGCCAATGAACCAACCGAAATAACCACAATTCTTGGGTTTTGGCAGTTGCGACCTAAAATAGATTTATGTCACGGGTATTAATCATTTGCTTTATCAGTGGTGGATTATCTATTGCCATTGTAAATCCATTTATGGTTGGAGCTGCAATGTGCTAAGTCCTATTTTAAAGAATATGCATATGCATTTTCACTGTCAGTCGGACCCCTTATTTACTGTTGATGCTGTTTTTCTTCAGAATGGAGAGCTGGTGAGTTCTAAAAGGCATCCGTGCCGCTGCTTGAGTCATAGCATTTTGGTGCTCATGACTTGTAGTGATGGATGAAAACTGTACTCCAGGAAGCTGTGTAGCAGATGGTTTAGAGTCTTGCAAACGGGTTTTAGTGGTGGGATTCTTATGTGCTGTACTCCTGTCCAAGCATACACTGTAGCTTCATGACCGCAACTTCCTTACAAATAAAAGGCCTACAGTATATCAGACTACAAGTCTGTTAGATTATTGAAAAATGTATTTTAGTGCACACATTACAGCAGTAATTTAATTGAAATTAAATTTCCAGTCATTAAATAAATCCAATGAGAATGGATTGCTGTTATGATGCTTGTTACAGAGCTGCCTTTTGACCGTAGTCTAATTTCTCTGTTCTCAAGTATTAAACAGTCACGCTGGAGCCGAACAATTGCACCACATATTGTCCGCCTACATATTTTGTGCATGGGTTTCAACAATTAAAACACCTAAATACACAAATAAATGCAAATAGTGAAACAAATGTCAGTGTGTTTTGTCAGGTAATCAGTAACTAACCCTGACAAAGACGTTGTTGATATGAAAGCACAGGAGTTGCTCTGTCATTTTTACGTCTACGTCACAAGATTTTGAGAAAGTCCCAGCCTGTCAAGCACTGACTGTGTCCTCCGTTATTCTTTTACCCAACTTGATATTCTCCCCAAATTTAAAGATTAAAAATGTTACCACATGATTGTGTGAATTAGGTTCATATGAACTGAATTAGCTCTTCAATTTTTCCAGATCAACTATTTCATTTGCCAGCACACAGCACACAGCAGACAGATCAGACACTACTCTGCTCCAGAGAAATGCTACATCTGTCACAGATGGGGATGCAGCAACTCACAAAATTTTATTATGTGAACATTGGAATTCATTGCTCATCTGATTGAGACTGAGAGTTATTGGAATATTAGGTATTTTCTGTGTAATCCTCTCCCTGCTATTTTTGTTCTCACTTCCTTTTTCTTGTAACATCGGGGCTTTTCAGTTTCATATGTTGCCAGTGCAATGTATTCTGATTCTTTACAACTTGATACAATGGTTCTGGTCACCATTTTTATCAGGTATACAGTAATATTATTAGTCTCAATCTAGCAACCTAGTCAGAAATAAGCTGTTAAGAAAAGTGTATTGTTATCTAAAGTACATTATTATCAGGTAAAACCTAGAACCTTAAGTATGGAAGATGGCCGTACTCCAAATAAATTTGACTAAACTTTAAACAAAGCTATGGGTTTCTTTAAAGACTGCAGGGCGATCTGACTCTCATTTCTTTGACCTTGACACGTTGCCATATTCCCAGATCTCGGCAAAAGAAACAATGGTATAAAGGGGAAAATAAGGGCAAAGATGAGAATACTTAAAATACACAAACTGGATTCAAACTTCCATGCCTTAAACTTTTAGGTAAGTAGTCAGCTGGTCTCATTATGTCGTTGTCTAGACTTAAAGTCCATTTCATCTTTACAGGTTCTTCACTTTGGACTCGACTGCTAGACTCTTTGGACTTTGACTCGACACTCTGGCACCATGTCGTGGAACTCAGGATTTAGATCCAGGTGTTAGAGAGATAAGGATTTATTACCTGCATGTGGATGAGCTCCACCCTGTTAATGCTCTAATATTATGACTCAGGATGAGATCACCCCAACAACAGATGAGGAAATGTGTGCCATAATGAGTGAAGCCTGTACAGACCCCTTGCTATTATCAGCCTAATTACAAAAGGTAATCATGAACACTTTCACAAAGTCTGTGGTGCTTTTCTTATATGGAAAGTGTTATATATTTACTAATCAAGAGACATTTAATGAGACGGCTAGAAAAAACAGTGATGCAAATCGATGCTATAGTATGAGCTGAAGTGTTTATAACTACATACTGTTGATGCAATGGCACCTTACTAATGTTACTTATCATCCTGACATTCAGCTGCGATATTAGGGACCAAGCTATTTGTATAGGGATAAAAGTGGCACACACTGTGGTGGTGGTGGTGGTGCGTAAACAGAGAAAAGTTAAAAGAGGAAACTCAAGCTGTACCACTATACTAAATTGAGGTGCTTAAGTCTTTCCTGTGGCTCTGGGTGATCCTATTTATAGGAAGTATTGGCTGTTACATCAGTGCCAGCAACAACGGCCTTTTATGTCCTGCAGACGGTATAGTATTGGTTATTACTTGAAGATCCAACTCTGAATTTCATTAATGAGGCACATGAATTACTTTGACTGGATATTTTTTTTATTTTTTTATTTTTTTGTGGTTTTTTTGTCTTGAAATAACACCTTTTTATTCAATTTAAATTTTTTGAATTGTTGCTTTTGTGCTTTTTTTTTGGTTTTGTTTTGTTTTTAAAATTCAATGAGCAAGAGACACGATTCATATTTACCAAAAACTCTTCAAAATATAAAGTATTTGGCATTCTCGGACGGCCTCCAGCAACAGAGCCTTTTGCAAAATAACGATTTTGCAAGGAGTGATTCTGGTTGCCAGGACCCAGTCAGCTTGTTTTTGCACTGAAACAGGATAGCCCCTCGGGATACACCACTCAGTCTGCACCACCTAGGGATTTCTCGGGAACAGAGGCCTGCATCTACAGAACAAACAGCGTGTTGCCCTTGATGTCATTCTATCATCCTGCCAACTGCCCTCTCTCTGCTGCTTGCTGTGACAGCATGGGAAAACTCCTGTAACCAAAACATAACTCAAGCCCAAACTTAATTCCTCAAAAAGCTCAACATGCAATGTAAAATTGACTCACATCAAATTTAAATATCTATTTAAACAAAGCTGAATTTGCAAACTTCATGAAAGAATGACCTTCCTTTTATTCTGTCCGACCTGGGGGACCATAAGGTAGCTTAAACCCATAAGGTGGAGGGTTTAAGCTATCATACATAAAAGGCTCAGCTCCTCCTAACTGATTGACCCCTCCCATAAGCACCTGCAAATACTGTAGGTTTCTGCACAGAGCTATTGGCTTGAAAATGTGACACAGATTGAAAAAGGAAGCCTCCACTTCTTGCCAAAATATTGGACACGGATCAAGCAGGATTTCTTAGTTCAAAAGTTAAGAGGATGGGCTGATGCTGATGCTGATGTCTGAGAAGAGGGAGCGTTTCTGCCTAGTTATCCACAGGATCTTACATGTATTTATTTTAGATGAGAACTAAAGGAGGTGTGAGTGAGTGAGAGCAGAGAGGATTTTTCTCTGTCACTCTGGCGAGCAGTCGTTAAGCTCAGGGTTCAAGTTCAGTCCCGCTTCAGTCTCACTGACATCTGTCACATCACTGCGACTTAATGTGTGGAAATGATCGATCCCTGACCTGAGAATGGTTGTCTACTGTCTTGTCTTCTCTTTCAATCTCCCCTCTTGTTTCTCTCTCTTTTTCATGACTCATCTGTGCCTCTGTATGCCCAAACACAGACGGATTCATGACTCACTGATTTCTGGCTATGCTGTGAGTCAGCCTCGGCACACGCCACCTCCGTAGTAGTGTGGGCTCAGCAAGCGCTGGCCTTCTCCTTCCATTTGTCATCAGTTCTGCCGTGCTTGAATGTACTGCTCTGCACAGTCAGTTAAAAAACACTTAATATTGGAACACTGTGTTTTGCTTTTGTCTTAAATGACTATTTACTAGCTGTTTTGCGTTTGTAGTGTCTGATTTGTACATTGTGGTACAGTACAGTACTTCATGCCATGTTTGTACAGTGTATAACACAAAACATACCCCATTGTTTCAATGACACATTGCAGTAATGTCATTTACAGTGCAATTTTCAAGCAATATGCAGTATATCAATATGAAAAGTTCCTATTTACATACTAAAGAACTCCAAAAAACCATTCAATACAATGTGTACTACTTCTCCCACCTCAAAGTGCACTAGAAAAAGAGATAACTCAAATACCACTATATGTCAATTACCGTGGCGAGGATTCGAATCCTGATCTATTACAGTTTTGGATATCAAAACATACTACAAAAAAAAAAAAATAGAATTCTGTCAATTAGTTCATGAAATATGCCCATGTTGGATATTTATCAAGAACTAGGATCAGCTCCAAAAACTGTCACATTTATTTGTCTGGTCAAGTCCTACTGACATATATCGCAAAATCCGACCATTAGATTTTGTGTTACTTCTGTGTTTGAAACAGCTCCAGCTCCAGATTTAGGATCCAGATCAGATCTGGATCTCTCCCAAAAATTAAATGATTTTTCCTTAATGTAAGACAAACATATACAATTTTTTTTTAATCTTCATAAAAATCTATCCAGTAGTTTTTGAGTTACTTCCATCTTTGAAAACTGATCGAGATCAAGAATATGGATCCAGCACCAGATCATCACCAAAGGTTAATCAGTCCATCCTGATGTCAAAAAGAAGGTACACACCCAATTGCATTCTAATCCCTTTCCAACTTTTCAATTTATATTGCCAAAATATTCATTACTATAGGTACTATAACTGTATATTCACAAAGATGGAAACGTAACACCCCCCCAAACTTTGCTGGCGAAGTTAACCCCTTAACGCTGATTGTCGCGAATTCGCATTATACCGCTTGGATTCAGACCGTAGCCGAGATAACATCAGCTTGAAAGCAAAAACACAAATAATAATTTTTTTTATATAATAGTAAATAAATTCAGGCATCAAGGGGTTAATAAAATACATTCAAAAATGCTATAAGGTACCCGAAAACAGTAAGAGAGAAAAAATAACTAAAACTCTGTGAGTCTTTACTTGTAATATGCCCAAAATGACAATATATAGATGTTTATTCGTAAAGACAAGTCGAGAAACAAAACACCACTCTGACGAGTTGTTTTCTGTGTCTGTGTCTTCTGACACGCGTCTCTAGGAAATCAGCGGCACGTGCATGAAGATTAATGCTGATTCTGTCATCCCTTACAGTCACCGAAGTAAAAAATAACTTTTATGGAGACCTGTCTCTGCCTTAGCAATACTCTCTTGTGAGACCTTGAGATCGATAGCGAGCATGTTAAGATAGCAGATAGAAACAACTTGCAAAATTATTATTAAGTGAAAACATTGCCTTCATGTTGTCTGGGGACCAACATTTCTAATAGATTTATTCAACGGTGTTTGAAAATATCCAGTCTGGACCAAAGTGGTGGTGACCTGCTGACATTGCTGGTCTTTATTTATGCTTGAATATATGAGCATTTAATGAGTGTTTAAGTGTGCTGTGCCGTGCTGTATCAAAGTTTCTCTGTTTATGAGAAAAGACATAAAATGGAGATGGAAACCAATTGGCTCTCATTTTTTTCCTTGCGGGTGTTTTATAGTTGAGTCAGATGTTCCTCAGCCTGACATCAAACACAACGTATTTATAGGAACTCCTTAGCAACTAACAAAACACCTTAGATTTCAGAGGACGGAGAAGACTGATTTTCCTTCATGGATGCTCAGTAATTGTGTTGTTTGGAATTGACAAAATGAAACACAATCATTCACTATTCACCGCAAGTAATTCTTGTTGCAAACAAGTCGTTGCAAATCTTTCAAATTAAATAGCATAAGCAAATATTGTTGGATGTTGTGAGGCCTTCAGTGACTGATATACTGTGTGTGTGATCCTGATGAATGCCTGCTCCATGTGTTTTTTTTGAGTTCAGAGGTCAGAGGTTGGTAGACCAGTCATATCAGAACTATAGCTGAGCATGACATACAAAGTATGCGTGCACCCACAGGCACTCATATCCACACACAGTCTTCAGCTGGCGTGTAAACACTGTCTGTACAGTGAGATCAGGGTTTTTCTAGTTAATGAATGTCAAAAACTGCCCTGTAACATCCTGCTCACTGTTTAACTTACAAGAGATTCAGAACCATTTTGGGCAGTTTATCTTAAACACACACAGTCAATCATCAGCAATGTGTGTGTGCGTTTGTTTGTGTTGTCAAGGCGAGACGCCTCTCCAATTCTTGTCTCTGCTGATGACAGCTTAAAAGGACAGATCAGGCACATTTACCTCTAGCTGAATATGTGAATATGATGCAACAGAGGAAAAGATGATCTCTTTTCTTTTTTTTTTTTACGGAGAACAGACCTTCACACTATCTCTCACGTCAAATAATTTCACCCCTTAGTATATATGTTACTGCAACATACTAAAGAATTAAACTGGGCACTGTCTTATTCCACAAAAAACAAGGTTACCTTTTTATTAGGCCATTGTCTCCTCCGTTATCTCCTCATGCCCATAAACTTAGTCAGTAGTTCTCAGTTGATTGAAAAGTTAGAAATCCTTAACCTAAATAGAAAAAAGGACTTAGAGAGTGTAGACAGCCACTAAGGCTAAACAAAGCCCTCCCACATGTCAGAAGAGCTGCTCATATTTAAGCTTTCTACCAGACTGTGGTATCCATTTTGTTTTAGTATTTTTTTTTCGGCACTCCAAAATGTGATTTTCTTTTGTTTGTTTAGGTCAAGGTCATTTTGTGAGGGAAAAAAAAGCACATGATGTTTGCGCCACCTGATGTGCAAAACATGGACAGAAGAACCAGCTGGTTCTGGTTATGTGATGGACCCTGAGATTAGCTAAAGAATAACAATATTTTGCGTTGTCAATTCCTAATGGAGAAATGTCCAAAAACGTGTTTGACCTTTCGGTGACCTTGACATTTGACCTTTGGCTACCAAAATCTATTCAGTATATAAACTAACAACACTGGCAAAAACATAACCTCCTTGGCAAAGGTAAAAATGTTATCTCAACTATTGTTTTTTAATTGTTTTTTGTGATGAAAAAAATCAGATAATCAGATGATGTTGCATGTTCCTGACAGTCTGTCTTCAAATTTTGCGTAGTCATAATAAAAGACATCCAATTCAATTTGTGATCAAATCTTTGTTTTGTAACATGCTCCAAGTTACAAACTTTGATTTGTATTACTGTGAACAGGCCCCTTCACGGACAGATCAATCTATTTATAATTAATTCAACTTTTTTTAATTTTTATTTTCTCAAACTTTTTTTTAAGGGAAACATAAGCAGCCTTTACAGAAATGGTGTAAAACAAAGTACAGAAGTAAAATAAGCAGCGAAGCTGATCTTGGGATTCCCTTCATAGTGTGCTTTAAAGCTGTCTCTATATCAGGAGCCTGATTTTATAATCATCTTTCAAGTAACACTGGGAGTTGGAACAATTCTTTGATTGCATTAGGTCTCTCCCAGCATCGTGGCAATAAATCAGGGCTCCCTGAACATTATTGTACTATTACCCAAACGGTTCTGTTGCCTTCACGAACCAGCGGAGAGAAGAGTCTGTTTTTTATGATGAATAGAGAGGCACTACACAACCACCCCAAAGTTTCAAATAAAACAAGTTTTATAGTCAGTTGTAGATTGGCTCATCAAATATGTCGCGCAAGTATGCGTGTATTATTCATAAGGTAACTGCTTGTGAAAGGTATTGCAATGTTGTGGTTCATAAATCTGCATGGCCTGTCTAAATGCTGATGACTGCGATTTTTAAAACTTATCGTCTACATAATTTACTGACTCATCACTCGCAGCCTGTGGCACCACACCTGCGAGGGGTTTTCTAACATCTGCTCCTTCAGTTTACGTGAGCTGTTCTGCTGACAAACACAAAGGCCCTATTCAGTTTCCTCTCCTTACGTCGATCAACTTATTTCCCATACAGGCCTGTCCTGGTCACAGCTGCTCACCTCCTACCACAGAGATTTTAGGCTCATGTAACCCACTGTCTCCCAGTTAGCTGATCACAGAGAGTTAGGGCCAGGGGTCAGGCTCCATGGGATCGCCATTCCACCTTTTCAGTAACCCTTGTTACATTTATGGGGGAAAAAAGCATGTAGAGTGAAGCCAAAGATGTGCCAGGTATTTTGTTTATTTCATTGTACAGTGAGATTAGCACCCCTGATAATTATCTGCCTCATTTATTGATGATTTAACAAATTCTGAATCAGAACTTGTAGCTCCTTTTTTTTTTTTTTTTCACTGGAAGCTAACGGCTCTTTCAACAATGCCCTCAGTACAGCCGTAGCACTGACAGAGGCTTTGTTATCGAGCCTGAAACTCTGGTGTCTTTTTGAAGAAAATGAATCCTTAATCATAGATGCAATATTGAATGTTTTTTGTCCATATTTTGTCAATTTTTGATCATTCATTGGCTTTAGCTTTGGGACTAATATTTGGTTTCCCATAGTGCTCTGGGAGAGGTCAGAGGTTTCTTTGCAACCAAATAGAAGGCCACTCCATGTGTGTACATGCAGCGCATCAAGGTTGGAAGAGTTCCCTGACTTAACCAACCCTCCATATCTATAGATAAGCAGCAAAGAGGGTACATTTAAAAACTACTGTAGACTTGGATTTTTTTTTTTTTTTTCACATTTTTCCATGCTATTTCAGTTAGAAATGCTGAAAAGAGTGGATATGAAGTCAGAGAACCATTGTAGAACAAACAATGGTCCCATCACTATTCAAGTGACATCAGTGGAGCACAAATATTCTGACAGTCCAGGTTGTCCTGAAAAAACATATATATAGCTTCACTATATATCATAAGGAATAACAAAGTTTACCAGCTTTGTTGCACAGCAAATCCAGGCAAACCAACAATCTTTTAAATAGATTAGGATGAAAAAGGTTAAGTCATTGAGTAAGATCAGATGATTGTGAAAGTTTCCATCACAGTGCCGTTTACAGTTACAGTAGCAGCTGTCTCTTTGGGACTTAAATTGGAATATACTGGAGGCACTCCATGACGTACAGACATCCCAGACACTCAAGAATGTGCACCTACACCACTGGACACACACACACACATACACAGAAAGGAAAACTACTCGCATGGCGACCAGGAAAATAATCAACAAAAACGTTCTCAACCCAAACCCCACCCAGTAGATTGATGTGTGATGTATTGCAGCATTTAGCTGCAATCCTCACAATGTTCCTACACACCTGTTTGTTTACATTTGGCTTGAAAAAAATGTAGAAACATTAGAAATAACATTTTAATAATGAAGATAAATTCAACACAATTCAAAATATGTATCTGATGTTTGTTGAGGGTGATCAAATAGAGCTTATACCTTTGCCAAGGCCAGACAGTCCCCCAAAATTAAAATGCCTAGATCAGCCTCTATCCAGATCCACACCAAAATTTAGTTAGTTTTTTGGCCCACTCCCCATCTTCCAACCAAGTTTCACTGAAATCCATCTGGTAGTTTTTGTATTATCCTGCTAACAAACCTACCAGGATAAGCAGTAGAAAATGGATGGATAGATGGATGATCAAACCAACCAACTAACCAACAGACACGTATGAAAACATAACCTACTTGGTGGAGGTAAAAATATATTATGGTACCTGCATCGGCTTTTCTTATTTTTGACAATTACTTTATGCCTTGTAGATGTTTTTTGATGCCCCCAACTCTAGGAAGGAGAAATATTTAAACTTTGAGTGTCACAAGTGTTCTTATCGGCTTCGAGTCCAGATGGTTGTCCTTGTAAGGCTCATAAAAACAACTACAGGGTAAATCAAAAAAGGTTAGTTCATAAAAAATAAGTTAAAATGAATATATTAACAGACAATCATATTACCTTTTGTGGTAAATTGCTCAAACCTAGGTCTGAATGAAAATACTCTGCTCTTTGAAGGCGAACTACATTATTCCCTGTCTTAAAACCAACAAAAAAAAACTGTTAAAATATTAATATTATAATATTCGTACATTTTGTATCTGTATCTATAGGAATCCCTTGATTGTAGGAATGCTAAATCTCAAGCTGCTATTCTTTCAATAAATTCAAAATATAACAATCAGTCTGCTCATTAATGTCAAATAGTGTAAGATGGAACTTATATCTTAAAAGGGCACATCTTGGTGTCCGTATACACAAATCCTAAAGATGAAGTGTTTTTATTTTTTATGAACTGATTTTTATGAAACCAGTTTCTTTCCCCAAACAAGATTGAAACTTGCAGATGACATGTCTGATGAACTGAAAACATCTTACTAACCTCAGCCAAAGTGAATTTGTTTCCCAAATTCAACCACTGCGGTTCATGACTGTTTCATTCTATCAGATAAATGTGCAGCACTTGCAAAAGACAATTGAGCCTGAAGGCACAAGAGAAATGATAGATTATTTCATGACTATTTGTGAAACCTCTGTGTTACTGTTGGTACCAGTAGAGTAAAAATTTCTGTCAGATTATACTATCACACAGTAGACCTGCATGAACATAACCTGATTTTTCCAGTCAGCTGAAACTGAATAAGAATGAATAATAAATATAGTATTATAGTAATATAATAGTTAA
>KV751356.1:1936772-1953225 GCA_001698575.1 Mola mola | reverse complement strand
AATTTTCCAAAACATTTAAAACTAAAAAATATACATTTTATTTAGAGTTTCTTTATATAAGGAAACTTTCTTGAGATGGTATAAGTTACTTTTAGTATGTTACGTCATAACATCAAAGACTAGCTAGCTAAGTTCGCTGAGGTTGGAGCTAATGCTACTAGCCAAGAGGTATTTAGAAGCCGCAGTCAACTGTGAGAAAAAAGGTAATGTTGAATAATAGCAAGTCTACATTATGTAGGAGCTGTGTTGGGGTTAACAAGTCTCAAAAGGAACTTGTTAAAGTCATAAATTACTCTTACAAGTATCAAAGTTATATAATACATTTTGGTAATTATTACAATTACTATATCGCATAATGTACCAATATAAATTGGTTATGTTTTTAGTAGAATCCATCCACAACGCGTCACATACGTTGATAGCTAAGATAGCTACAGAGTCAGACTCTCCTTCCATTAACCCATTTTCTTCTGCATATTGGGTCTTGGGTCCTGGTGGCAGCAGGGTAAGCAGGGTTTCCCAGAAGTCCCTCTTGCCGGCAACATTTTCCAGCTCCTCCTGGGGGATCCTGAGGCTTCCCCAGGCCAGACACGATATACTGTATAATCAGTCCATCAAGTTGGGGATATACTGCGGAAGACGCATAAAGGGCAGGAGAGATCCTAATCAGGTGTCAGAACCATCTCGGCTGACTCATCTCTATGAGTCAGTCTCTATATTTTCAAAAATATGTATTTAATATTTTAATTTATGGCCAATTTAAATAGTTTTCAAAGGAACCTCAGCATATAACATGACTGGAGGTTTACAGAATATCAACCCGCACTGGATTTTTTAATAAATAGTAAGTCAGAATGTACTCAGTGATTTAAAGTGAGTTCAATTGAATCTTGCTATGTTGTTCTGAATAAGATGAACAAATTTGGTTGAGCCAAACGTGTTGACTCACTTTTTTTGTTTTGCTGAAATTTAAAACAGTTCACCATTTTATTGGAAAGCTAAAAAAAACAACTTAGAGACACATTCTGAACACGTGCCCCCACGTTTAAAACGTGTGACAGGCTTCATTCATATGTCTTGGATTGCACATGACGCAAACAGGAAATCTGCTCTAATTTCTTTTTTCCTGTCTTCGAACAGAAGTCCTGTTGCACCTGAGGATTTGACATTATCAGTTAAGACCTGCGCTGCACCCGCAGGACCTCAGACCACAAAGCCACTAATGCTGAACAGATGTTCATCAGCTGCTGAAACTGCACAGTTGTTGGTTGTTGGTTTCATCAGGGCTTTAGCTGCATTAAGCCATCGCTGCGTTTCACTCGCCTGCTGCCGTAAAAAAAATAATCACAAAATAGCAAGGTAAACAGCCATGACCTAAATTAAATGCTTGGCTCCACAACAATTCTAAAAACTTTTATGTGTGTGTGAGGGATATTAGTAGGTGTATCTAGTGTTTTGAATGTGATTTGACAGAGATCTTGCACATTAACTGATTCTCCTCTTGCTCTAGCAGAGCAGAAGTGCTTCTATGACCCACAAAGAGACGGAGGGGATTGGGGGGGCTGCGTGGAGCTCCTGTGACTAACCCAGCTACACAGATGGCTAATGTGGGAGGACACGGACAAAATTTCTTGAAAAATAACGAAGGAGATTGGAATTATTCAGAAGTGACAGTTACTCCTGTTTTCTTCCCCCTTGTGTGGCCAGGAATTTAGTATGATGGTCATACCTGCTGGAAGCTTTTTATCCAGCCGGACACCAGTTTGCAACCAGCATTACCATCTCATTGGCATTTTTCACGGGTGCGGGGTATGAATTATCGAACCATACAGCAGTGAGGGGGAGAGAGGAAACCTTAATCAGCCAGGGCATAGGAGGACATATGATTGGCAGACTAGACCGGCATTCACCTGCTGACTGAGATTCACATTCTGAATTAAGATGTTTTGGTGCCAGCAGGAGGGGGACGGCATCCACAGTCGCTAACTGCAACCGTGAAGACGCACAGGCCCCTTCCACGATCAAAATCCTGCTTACATTTCAGGGTCATTTACTACAAAGGACAAAATCAGGTTATGTTACAGCCCTGGTTATAGGAAGTTTAAATATTTTACAAAACAGGCTTGTTATGATGTGTTTATGTAGGTGGCCCTGGCATGGTGGGTCAGCAAACCTAATCTTGTGTATTGAGAGTTGCTGTCCTATTCAGAGCCATTTGATTGACTTAGCACAGGTCATTTACTGAGATGACCCATAAAGTAGATCAGATCTGACTTACATTCTATTGTGTAAGTTTACAAGTGGCTTGGAAAAAAACTGGCCCTGTTTATTTTCACCTCTAGAGGATTCAGTAACATTAATTCTCTTACAAACAAAAAACTGAGGGAAACAACATCAACCCTTACCCTAAACTTGACACTAACTAATCTGCTATGACACAGTGGTGCACAACTACTTCATTACAGTTATTGTATAAGAAGAAAATTGATAATTTATCTAAATTTTTCTAAATTTTCATCTCGTTACTTGTTACAATATAAATCTGAGTATAGCTGTCTGTCTTTAATCATTTCTATGTGGTTAACTGGACTGTGTATTTTGCAAGATCAATTGACTGGCGCTCTTTCTCTCAAGACACATCCTGTCCTGTAACTGATTGTTATGGATAAATAAGAGAAAGCTAAAACAGTGGGAATGGAAATCCAGTCTTCCAACACAGATTTAACCTTTGTAATGGTTCTTTAGCACATTTTGCTCAAACAAAATGAGTACACAATTTTTTACATTTATTGTTTGGTACAAGCGATGATGCTATGAGCATTAATTTTTCTTTATGGTGCAAATGCATAAAATAAAATTTTGTTACATTTTTGTTTCTTCTGTTTGTTTCTACTTAAATTTGTAATTTTTGGCACACTAGTTTATTTGATACCTATAAGTACTTGCAATTTCTCGAAAGAGACTTTAACTTTCCCAAGTGCTAAAGTCCAGTCTGGCTTAGTAGTATGCCTTAAACTAGGGATGCATAATATATCAATGGTCATATCGGTGTCATTTTTTAAAAATATCAACAGAAACCTGACGGTGGTAATGCACCATAAGCTCATTGCCAGCTGCCAAATTAAAAAGACAAAGAAGTAGTAGTAGTAGTAGTCTTAGTAGTAGTAGTAGTAGTAGTAGTAGTAGTAGTAGAAGAAGAAGAAGAAGAAGAGGAATGCACCTGGGTTTGTCTGTTGTTTGGCCAAGTTTTTCACATCTTATTTTTTGCTGCTTATCCAGGTCTGGGTCACGGGGTCACGGGGGCAACAGGCTGAGAAGATCCAGACGCTCCTCACCCCGACCACTTCCACCAACTCCTCTGGGGTGACACCAAGCAAAGTGTGTTCTGGGTCTGACCCGAGGTCTCCTCCCAAATGGGCATGTCCGAACAACCTCCTCCCGGATGTCTGAGCCCCTCACCATATCTCTAAGGCTGAGCCCAGCCACCCTTTGAAGGAAACTAATGTCTTCTGCTTGTATTCGCACTCTCATTCTTTCAGTCACTACCAAAAACTCATGACCATTGGTGAGAGTTGGAACATAGACTGACCGGTAAATTGAGAGCTTCGCTTTCTGGCTCAGCTCTCTCTTCACCACAACAGACCGCTTTAGCATCCGCATCACTGCCGACGCCGCCCCAATCCGTCTGTCAATCTCACGCTCCATTTTCCCCTCACTCTTGAACAAGACCCGGAGATACTTGAACGCCTCCACTTGGGGCAGTAACTCTTTCTCTAGTGGGCAATCCACCCTTTTCCAGCTAAGAACCATGCTCTCAGATTTAGAGGTGCTGATCCTCATCCCTGCTGCTTCACACTTGACTGCAAACCTTCCAAGCGTGAGCTGGAGGTCACTGTTTGATGAGGCCAACGGGACCATGTCATCTGCAAAAAGCAGAGATGGAATCCGGAGGCCATCGAACTTGACTCCCACCACCACTCGGCTGCACCAAAAATTATGAACAGGACCAGTGACAAAGGACAGCCCTGGCAGAGACCAACCCTAACTGGGAACGAGTCTGACTTACTGCCAGCAATGCGAACCAAGCTGTGGCTCCGTACATAGGGTACATAGCTCGTCCAGCATTCCACGGCTTTCATGATCAATTTAAGGTGTACTGTATCGTGGCTGAGAATCCTATAAACTGAATTATGAAGCGTTTATTTTTGGTGTTTTTTAGCATTTCTGATTATATAATTGAGGTAATATATAACTATAAACATTACATGTATATTATTTTGATAACACTTTATAATAATTGCTGTATTAACTATTGCATTAATTAGCAAACGTTAATACAGTAATAAGAATTTACTAACAGTCTTCAAGTAAACTATGAAAAATAATTAATTACAATAAGGGTTGCAAGAGCATTAATAAATGGTTAATTTAGGTTAACAAAAGCTTTATAATTAGGGTCAGGTGGTTGTCTCCAGATGCCTTATTAAACTGTTAGCTAATGGGCATTATTGTGTTAACTAATGTTAATACTACGGTTAGACCATATTAAATAAGTACCTTAGTTAACATGAGGACTGTTAGTAAATGATTACACGACAATGTTTATTACTGCATAACTAATGTTAATTTATGAAACCTTACTGTAAAGTGTTTCTTTATATTTTTGCATTTGCCTAATCCCTATAAATCCATAAACCAATACTCATTTGGCCAGTTTGTCATATCACCTATATTTCTAAGTATCACTCTGAATCTTTTTTTGGGAGTAGGGGAAGCCTCTCTGATAAGAGTCCTCATCTCCCCTCTTACACTGACCTTTCTTCCTCCTCACAGAGTTACATTCCCCTAAGAGGACATGCCATCACAACTTATTGCACAAACAAGGCAAGGCAGGGGAAAATAAGTAGGCCACACTAGCATTATCTGTTTTTCTTCCTGTTAAATGGCTTCTGAGCGAAGCAGACAGGGGCTGCATGTCCAGTGTGGGAGGTGGGGGGTTAGCAGAGGTGGTAAATAGACAGTGGCATGTCTCAATGTATAAATGGCACTCATGCACTCATCAAAATACATGCTGCACATAACAAAGGCCCAGAGTTATTGGTATCCCATATTTGACAAACAAAGGTGTTATTCTTTTACATCAATTGGGCCTTTTTAGATTTATATTTGTCTGATTTCTTTGAAGTTTTGACAAGCATTTCCTCATGGTGAGCTTCCTGGTTTTTTCCTCTCTGTTTTAGGAGGGGAATTATTTTCAATGGGATGCCTTCAGTGTGCTGATGTTCAGGTATGGCAAAAGGTGCCCAAGATAACAACCAGCCACCAGATGGTCCACTGACATCCCCATATCTGATTAGGCTTTTTAGGAGTGGCTTCCAGAAGATCTCCCATTTACTGCTTATCATAAAATCCATGGCTCAGTGTTTTGCATTCATCTCTGCTTTATCTAATTTGAGCTCCTATAGCATATGAAAACTGAAAAAGATGTCTGTAATTTATCTGTGTGTCAGCTGACTTTGTTGTGGGAGTTGAGAAACAGCACTTGTTATTCAAATAGATAATGCATTTGTAAAACATTAGTGGCGGGGGGGGCTCTTAAACAGGAAGGGACGGTCTTTAGTCTCATAATCCTGATAATCTTTGTGAAATCCCTCAGCATCAACTTGGATAAAGTATTCAACTGCAGAGCCAGCCGTTATTAAATGTTAAAGGGGCATAAGCCTAATTAGGCGAAGAAGTCCAATCCTGGGACAGTCCTGGGTGAGAAGCCTTCCTGCTGGCACATTCACGACCACCAGGCAAGAGTGCCTGTGCAGCTTCGCCTCTCTCAACCTCTTCCTCGGCCCCTATGCCAGGGTCCAATTATTTAGGAAGCACCAGACTGGTTAAAAGACAAGGTGGCTAAATGTTGTATTGCTGCCTGCTGTGACACATATACACAGTAGTTTTGTCAGATCCTTAAAATCTCAGCAGGACCAGGGTGTCATTGCTTTAGAGTGGTTGAAGAGGGCTAAATGCGAACTTAATGCGTCATACGTGTCTCAGGTCATTCGTAGTGAGTCGAACAAAGATGACTTTTACCCTCACTGCTGTGTATGTAAAATTCCTATTGTTAATGCGTTGACGTATCCTTTCTGTGCGTGATCTTCTCACATCCCTTGTTTCCAGGGAAAACTCTCAGACAAAGACAAGAGCGCAAAGAATAAAACATTGATACATTCATCTTTTTCCTTTATAGCATAGATGCAATGGTGTATTTGTCAGGCTACATTTAGTGCTAATTTTTCTGCAGGCAACATGCTCCATTTCACTCTCTCTGTCTGCCTTTAAAAAGTCGCCCCCTTGCCCCCTCCCCCTAACCACACACCCCCTCTTCCATTTCCTCTATACTTCCTCCTGTTCAGCAAAATGTTGATACTGTATGTGCGTTAGAGTGCTTATTTTCCTCATCTATTACCAGATTAATTAAAGTGTGGCTGTTGCCAATGCCCAGACGGATCCTCAATACTTCAAATGAGCTTAATCGCCATACACTCCCTAATCTCCTGCTAATTCAAAGAATTGCCTGGAACATAGATGACTGGACTCTCCCACTTTTCAACCAGAAAGCTTTATCTGGAAAATTCCGCTCTGGCAAGCATCAGCCGCTCCACTGTATTTCATGTCGAGTGGAGCTATTTGACAGGGCTCTCTCGTTTGGATACGGTGCTTAAAGATTTCACTGTGTTGTGTGACATGTAATGCTCCCTGTGCATGGGGATAGGCTTGTGTTCTCAGGAGATAGTGCGGTGTGCTGCCTTCTAAGACACAGTCTAGTGTGTGTGAATGCGAGAGTGTGTGTGTATGTTCACACACTGAGGCAGACATTCCTGTAGCTCTTTGTTGTCCACATGTCATGATGTATTTGGTCATTGCTGTCTCTGAGTGAGGCTGACACGAGAGCATGCAGTGTGCCTCCAGGAAAACACAAGCTCAGCCTATTGTGCCTACATCACAGCACTCGTTCTCCTACTGCAATATCCAACTGTCTAATAAGCATCAGGCTCGCTTTGTAGAATAATGCAGATTTAATAAAAAATCTTTGTGTTTAAATTATATTATTCCTCAAGTGATATGCCATTTCATCCTCCTTCATTTTGATTAATTGCTGTTGTTGTTGTCATCTTGTTAATTGTTAATCACCGTGTGTTATATTTGAATTCCCATGGCCAAATAATCTAATTGGGAGCTTATTCACATATATATAATGCTTCCAGGCTAGTTCATCAGCTACTATCTTATTTGAGTAACGGAGGAGCATAAATAAATTATTAATGAATACATTAATTCTGATGATTTCCAGTAAACACAAATGCCAGTTAGTGACCTGTATCCAGGTATGGGATCACACACAGCTTTCCTTGAGCCTTCATATCTGGAGAACGGCAGCTCATGCCCACCGTGCCCAGCACTCTGACCCACAATCCTCTGCTACCGTGTTACTCTGAATCCACAGGGAGAGGCATTAATCCTCTCCGTGCTTCCAAATCAGTCCGCTCATATTAGCATAAATATATCAAAGAGACTGAAGGGCAGCGATGCTGGGCTGCAATATTCTCCTCTTCCCCTGCATGCTTAACGATCTCCCTCTTCTCACCTGTTTCTCCTTCCTTTCTTTTTTCTTTTTTTTTTTTTTATATCTAAACAGACAAAGGAGGTCCCCGGAGTCCTCTGAGAGTGTTTGCTTGAGGAGCAACATGAGGATAGATTTGTTTAAAGTGGCAAATCGCCTGATAAATCAGCAAGGACAAAACCCCTATTGATGCCATCTATCTCTGACAATTGACCCCCCCCCCCGAATAAATCATTCATCCCGCTGTCAGTTAATGTAACGTGTGAACAACATGCATGCCCAGGACACTTAATGGATCCTTGATGGGGGGAAATAGCTAGAGATCGACCCATCCACAGCGGCACGTGTGTGTGTGTGTGTGTGTGTGCTTGCGTGGGGAGGGGGATGATTTTGTGTATATGTGTTTGCAGAGGAGAATGGCATTGGCCTTGTCTTTGGTTTATGCGCGGCTGACCGTGTTCACGCCTAAGGGCAGTGCAAGAGAGAGAGTGGGGTCACATTCTGCTGCTCCTGGGTGGAAGCCCACTGGATTGCCCCTACTGAGCTGCAAACACCCCCAAGGCTAATACTGAGGGACAGGAGTATGTGTGCACCGCCGCCACCACTACACCCCCTAAGCACCATCTGCTACCCCACTACTGAGCCACCCAGGATGGGGCCTGAGGAGGGGCAGCTTGGGGGTGCACCAGGGGACTTAATGTAGCCTCAATATTAACTCTGCGGCTCCCTCCTCCTGCAGGATTCTGCTCAAAATATGCTCGGACCTGCTAACAAAACAACAGAGTGCATCTGCCGTATTTGACATTAGATCCCGATTAACACAACGTGAGAAATGTAATGGGCTGTGTAGACTCCTGCTGAGATCAGGATAGAATTACTAAGGTAGGGCCAACACAATGTAATCCTGCTTTGACAATGTAGCCGTGCACTGGTCTTTTACAGCAGCCGCCGGGGGAGCCACTGATGATTGTTCATTAGCAAAGTCAGCGGGAGCTTGCACTCGACCAACCTATTGAAGACCTTGGATTAGACTTGCCTGCAGCTAAACCTGACGCACGTTAGGTAGCGAAACTGCAGACGCAGCAACAATGTGATGCTAGGTTATCGTAGTGGAAAGGAAACCAGTCTTTCTTCTGTTTGTATACAGAGTATTTATTTCTTCGGTTGCAAGCACAGTTGGTTGATTTTTTTTTTTTTTTTTTCACAGTTGCATGTGTGAGTACTTCTGTGAGCACACACAGCTCATGAGCAGAGCCTAAAGTCATTAATGTTAATGTGTGTGTGCATCCCTCACTATTCCCTGCGCGACTCTATATATAGGGCTGTAATGATAGCCAGCTCAGGGAGATGAGAGTAGTGAATTAATAAGGCTCAGTAGAAGATCTCTGCACCGCCTCTAGACAATGCCATGGCTCTCTGTGGAAATGCAGCAGAGATGAGATGTTAAAAGACCTTCTTTTTCTCCCCTCATTTCTTTTTCTGCCTTCCACTGAAGGCTGAAAATAAATTGATTTCTAGCGGAGGCACAAATGGTTCCGTTTTCGTTGGAAATTCATCTCTGTCTCAGGCCCGTCTTAAAATTCAAAAGTCAAAAGTTTGATTTATTGATGAACCTGCAAAGCAGCGAAGCATGGGTTATATTGTGATGCAAGCGGTAAGAGGGCTAAATTAAGGGATTAAGTTTGTGATGTCATCAAATGTAAGAGAAATAACAAGTTTCATTTACAGACACAACAACTTTTTTTTCAAATCAGCTATCATAAGAAAAGGAGACAGAACTGAAATAATCATACGATTATGAAAATTAAAAAATTTGTTAAAAGATGAATGACAGCAGCCGTTTATAATATTTCCTCTCTGTCCAGTGTTGCCTTCAGTGAAACTGAATTGAGACCCTCCCTCAACCTTGAGCCAACATCCAACCAGAGAGGGTAAGCCGACAATAAGATGCCCTAGTTGCTAGGACTGTGTGCATGTGAAGTGAGGACAATGTGCAGCTGGTGCGACTTCAACTGATCTGACAACTGGGTGGCAAATTCGGAGCCTACCTGATAGCAACATCATATCTCCCAGATACGTGTATGTGGGTGGCTGCTGTGCCAGTTGGAGTCATGGGAATGTTTGTTGTTTGTTTGTATTATCGCAAGATATATTTTCTTTACTTTAATTTTAGGGCAAAGTTGCCCTGTGAATAAAGTGTTTTGCTCACATATCATTATGAAGTAAATCTAATTGTACAAATGTAACTCCCAAAGAACATAGATCTTCCCGTAAAACTTACTTTCGCAATGCGATTATATAGAGGGCTGACCAGGCTGGATGGCATCCTGGCACGCTTTTCATGTCACCATTATAGATTAAAGGTATTTAACGATTTCTCACATTAGGCATGCTAATATTTGGTTAATTGGTTGAAAGGGCAAAAATTGCAACTTCAGTTTACAAGCTAAATTAAGGCAAGTTTATTTGTATAGAATGAAATCTTTAGATAGCAACTTAATTTAAAGGAGTATTTTGTAAGATTCAGCCAATGTTTCAATTTGAAATATTGATAAAAAAAATGAACTAACCTTACCAATATAATGAGATAAAGTAACAGTTTTCATGTTATGCCCAAAATTTCTGTTTACTGTATTTTAGAGAGGCCTAAACATCCGCTTTGAGAAACACATGTCATGTTTATGGCAACAGGTAATTTGCAACACAAGAAGTAAAACAAGAGTACATTTTGGTATGGTTTACATAGATGAAGGCAAGTAAGCTTGTTGAGTAAAGTCTTGGTTTGATTCTAAACCTGCCATGCTTCTTTTAAACTCCTAAGTAACATTTACATTTGACCGTTTATCTGCACATATGTTGTTATGTTGTATAATTTTTAGTGAAAATGTTGTAGATGCATAGTTGACAGAAAGTAATGGTTTGATGTTGATGGGTTTTTTTTATTGCTACTGTGATCTTGCTGAAATGAAGCTGAGCTAAATGTAACATAAACTATGCTGCACATGCAAATTGAACAGGTAAAAAATATACATAGCAGTGTTGTTGCAGCAGTGTTTTCTTATACTGTTATCAGTCAGAAGTTGTGTTTACTCATAAAACTTGACATTAAAGCACACATTTCAAAGGGACACCTTGTTTGCCATACATTTTTTAGAACAATCTTAGTTCAAGGTATCTTAACTTACGCAAACTAGAAAAGGGCCTAGTGGAAAGGGTGAACACTTCCCGCCATATGACAGGTCGCAACTTTAAAGTACTCTACGTCATCATAAAAGATCATTATGACTATGTATAAAGAAACAAAAATCAATATAAAAGGACATATAAATACAAACAAATTTTATTGCCTAAAATGAGCTAAACTTAAAAAAAATATTACAATCAGAAGAGTAATGCAATGATTTAAATGACTTATCCCAAATTTAACTGAATAAGAGCAAGTTGTTGACCATCTCTCTGCAAGAGTTGGCAGTTGTCCTGAGGTTGTTGTGTTACGGAGTGCCATACACCCGCCTACCTAACACCCCAACCACACTGTATTTTGCTTTCTGCAAGGTTGTATTTAAATATTAACTTACTCCCTGTTTCTGGTTGTCTCTATAATCTCTTTACAGGGTGACCAATCTATCATGTTTTGTGGCGAAAGCACGACATTTGATTTTCATTTTAGGACTGCATGATCTTTTAACAGCATTTCTAATGGAACAAGCTGACCTTTTCTGCAAGGCTTCCCAAAAAAAGAAAGAAAGAAAAAAAAAGTCTCCAGTTACAGTCTCAATTCCAAACTGGATTTGCCTCTGCAGAGGTCATGTCCCTTCTCCTGTTCCCTTAATCAGTGATTTTGTGACACAAGCCCTTAATCCAGACAAAAGGGAGAGCTGCTGTTGTTTTTGTAGCACACCACCTCTCTAGGCATTCACTTGCTGCCATTACTATTCATCTGAGCAAGGTCACATTCAGACGCTAATCAATTGATCAATATTTGCTCCCCTGTTGCATTTACTGCAAAGGGAGCCTAATAATTTATAATGTAGCTGAGTGCTGTGTTTGCTAATATGCACAGTTTGAACTCAAAAGTTCAACAATGGTGCAACAACGAGTCATGTCACTCTTTTATTTGCTGGCACTTGCAGAGCAGGTTCTCGGTGTATGTTCTGAGATTGATTGAGCTAAGTGTTCCCCAGAGGCTCTCAACAGAGCAGTCCTCGCTTGTCTTCGTTGACCATTTGTTTAAAGGTCGAGCTTTACAATATTTGCTTGCTATAGCAGGCTTGTGTATTGTTAATCTGTTGCTCACAGCCATAAAATGAATGACTGCTGACACTCACAGAGATATTCAAATGGTTAAAATTGCCTGTTTTGTACATGGACATAAATGTAGGTGTTTCAACCAGTCTGAGAACGGAAAGGGCAGAAAGAGAGAGACCTTTTAGTAACAGTGTATTAAGAATATAAAAAATCTCCAGTTGCCGGTAATAGACATTGTAAGGTTATTATCAAAATCAGTGCAAGTGCACAATGATGCCTATGACAGGCATGCTGCTTGAGCAAAGCTAGTCTTAAAATCTCAAAATAGAAATAAAAGATTAGTCTCGGGTTAGCATCCCGGAATTGGATCATATCCTACAGACTAACAAATTACTGTTTCAAAATCACCTCTGAATAAAGTCAAATTTTGACCTTGTTAACATGACCATATGGTGCGTTGTATGAATCATAAGCAGTCAACATCATGGCTAATGAATTCTGCTTTCATTCTGCAATCCACCAACGACAGTCTCAAAAAGACTAATTCTGACAGCCCGAGTATTCTACGTATAAAAATGAAGGAACCAGTCCAAGTGACCTGTGGGGGTGGGGCGTAACAATGTAGAAGCAAACCTATAATTCTGATGCATCAACTTGTAGGTGACCTTGTACAGGTAGCTCTTCCACTTCTTCCTGGGAATCTATGTCTGGTTCAAACACGTAAGGCTGAATTACTCCAATTTTAGAGCTGCCACTATGCAGCATATAATGGTCTAGTTTAAAAATCGGAAGAAGACAGAGCAGGTAAGCTCTGGCTCACTCCTGCTGCAGGCGAGAGGTGAACGGAGACGGGGCGGGACTAAAATAGCACATTCATAGATAGGAAAAGGAAAAAATAATTCATGAAATAAAATTTGAAAAATGGAATTTTATAAACAAAGCTCAGTTTTTAATCAATAAATCTAATCAGTAATATTACTCTCACACCGACATGGTTCTCATTTTGGCTCTGGTTCCATCCTCGGGTCTGAGAACCTTGGTTCTTTCTTGATAATCAGCCTGCATACACACTGGTCTAAGCTGAACCAAAGTTCCAAAGGCCGACATCACCGTCAGAGGGAGTTACTTAATGTGCAAGACATTTTTTGAAAAATTGATTGTAATTTGGTCTGGTGTTTCTGTCCCTCTTTGTTTGTCTCTCGTCTTCTAGTTTTTCTTAAATGATGGGCAGCAACCAATGTTTGTTTATCTCTCTCCTTCCTGATAATAACATACGCCCATCAAAGACATCACTGAAATGTCACCGGAGACGTCACAGTTCACAACGAAGAACCAGCTATTTTTTGGTTCCCATGCAAACCATCTTCTCCGACCCTGAACCTAAAGAGTTCTTTTTGTGAACGCACTAGCCGGTACAAAAGTAGGCGTGGGAACCAAAACCAGCACGGAGCCATGTTGGTGTGAAAGCGCTATAAGTGGACAGCAGGACTGCCAGATTAAAATTGGTTTTCATAATACTCAATCTAGGCTAGGCTCACATACATGATAAACATGCAGAAGGACAAATGTAAAAATCTGCGGCAACAGTGTTGTACCCTGTGCAAAACTTCTTTACAAGCATGTTTTAGTGATTGAACTATTATTCATTTGGGCCACCGCTATTTCAAATGTATGACAAAAGAAATCTTGATTGTCTCTACGTGCACCATAATAAGTTTGAAACGCAACGGCACGTGCAGCCCTGTCTATTATGATCTGGACTGTGCAGCTCTTTAATTACAGTTATGTGGTGTTTGAGAGCCCATTCTTTTCCTTTTAGTCTTCAGAGGCCAAAATAAACCAATTTCTAAAAACAAACAATGCAAGTGTGTAATAAATATAGGTTAGGAGTTTGTCCATTTGGTGCAAAATGAGACTCATTTTGTTGCAAAAGCTCCCTGCAAATGATCAGAAGCAGCTCAAAAAGACCAAAACTTGCCATGTAGCCCATCCCCTGCTAGGTAGTTAAGCTTCATTCTTCTTTTACCACAAGAACCTTTTATTCCAGGCCTCCCACGGACTTCAGCCACGTCAGCTCTTAGTTTTTCAAAGAGGCCTTAATCATTTTAATATGAAAGCTGCTAAGTACCCCCAATAATCACTTTGATGAAATGGAGTACATTTTAAACAGCCCCCAACCTCATTTCAGCTTTTCACCCCTGCTTTTCATCATTCTTTTCATCATTCCAGCTCCATTGACTACTGCTGGATCCTAATATATCATGTCATTTCTGACCTTTCAGCCTTTCCTAACTCCTTTTCAAGTCATCTCTGCCTTTGGCATTATCTACCTTTTCCTTATCAAAGTGGCCAATTCAGTAATTTTTCATGTGTTTTTTTTTTTGTTTTTTGAGGGGGGCAATACCTGGTTAATAGTGAATAAAAATGCTCATCTTGCTGTGCCTACTGTTTGTGAAGGAGAAAATCTGTTTGCCATAAACACATTATGAGCAATATTTTCAGAGTTGTGTTTGTTTTTGAGTCTTCCTGTGTTGCACTGTTCAAAAATAAATCATTAACGTAGCTTTGTAGCCGTGGAACCTTTTTTGCGCCAGCTGTTATCCACAAAGTGTTTACCAAGTATGAATTCACCTGGTTTAGAAGTTTGCACTGGAGCAGCCTAAGCCCTTGTAGAATCTAGGACAATGTTTGTCTCTATCTACAGCCCACAACTGGAGCGAAAAAAGGATGTGGCAGAGTTAGAATGTAGTCTGATTTTGTTGCAAAATGTCTTGGTGTAATCAGGTCAGCATTGTTGTTATTTCCCCCTACATCCTGACATTATGAATCAGTCTGTCATTAAAAAGACTGACTTGTCTCCTGGTATAGTAGTGTCCATTTTTACACTGAAGACAGTGATTCTGTCTTTGGTGAGGTTTGTCTATCTTCTAATTTGTAAAATATTTCTAGAACAGTGTTGATTGTCAATTAATTTTTCTCAGTACAACATTAAATAATACATTTTCCTTTAGAATTTCAAGAGGATGGATGAGAAACATTGTCTCACTAGTTATGCTTTAGCTATTATATGGAACACAAATGTCAAAAGTCTTTGTATAAAACAAAAATGCTTCCACTAAGATAAATTGTGCAATGGACCGTATTTCTAACCTTTATTTCATGATTTGTATTAAGCAAGACCCTGTATAATGTCTCTAATGCTGTGTAACACAAATTAACTTCAAATAAGGCTGCCTATGGTGCCTGAGAGAGTTCAGTACTCTGCATTATAAGAGAACAGTTGCAATTAGAAAAAAACACTAGCAAATTAAAAAAATATCTTAATCAATTTGTCAACACAAACACTCACAACACAACCAACAGAGAAATGCGTGACAGATAGCACACATGACAATGGATACTAATTACTAGGGTACACTACAAAGTGATGGACATTCTTGTTTTGTGATTGTCAGGCTACGTAAACAGCAGACATCTGCCACCATCTAATATCTGAAAAATGCCATTAGTAAGGTACAGGTGTCCAGTGTGTCCGTCACTTTTACCCTATAGAAACATCAATATGTATTGTTTATGGGGTGCCAAATGTAAAAATCTGTTATATTTTTCTTTCTGATACCTTTTAAAATATTAACACTTTTCCTGTCATTTA
This sequence comes from Mola mola, assembly GCA_001698575.1. Taxonomy (NCBI): domain Eukaryota; kingdom Metazoa; phylum Chordata; class Actinopteri; order Tetraodontiformes; family Molidae; genus Mola; species Mola mola. The sequence continues at coordinate 1,937,713 of KV751356.1, read as the reverse complement.
GCCAGAATTGCGCACATTTGACTTTTGACAAATTTCAAATCAAAATCCAAATGTTGAAAGTTAAATCTAAATGTTTAGATTTAGATATTTTTTTTAGATTTAACATTAGGTTTAGCTGTCCACTCACTGTTCTGCCCCAAACCAAAGCTTACCTGCTCTGTCATCTTCCCACTTTTAAACTAGTCTACTATACAATGCACAGTGGAGAGTTCTAACACTGGAGTGGTGGATTGCAGAAAGAAAAAATTTCAGCCATGATGTTGACTGTTTATTTTTCTCACGATGTGTACTGTAGTACATACAGTAAAACATACTTTATGGACACGTTAAGAAGGTCAAAAATATGAATTTCATCGGAGGTGGTCTTTAATTACAGATTTCAATTACAGGTTTGTCTGTTTGCATGTGTTTTCTTAAGCTGCAGTCTGCCTAATTCTCCTAATGGCTAGTTTAGGAATATAAATTAATCACTGAAGCCCATGTCAATGCCTTATCTTGTCAAATGAGGAAGCAGTGAAAAATGAAACTAAAGGCCAAAAAAGCCAAGCTCTTCCTCTATGAGTAACATTTAGAAATCATAAAGAAGTGGTGCATAACTAGGCTGTTCCTGTTCCAAAAATAATTTGTGCATGTGCATATACTCAACATGTGCTGTGACTACAGTGATAGAAACCAAGTTGTGCAAATGAGTCCTTGCTGACTTATTTATCACTTTTTCTGTGTTACCTTGGTATCTCTTGCACTGCCTTGTGGTTTATTTATACCAAATCTCATAATTTATTAAAAACTCAGTCAGTGGGGCAGGCGAAAGAGCATTAGGGAGTGAAGTCGACAGGCTGTTCGGGAATCATCCTCCCCTCGTGCCAAGTGGAGCTCCGCCTGCCCTTGCCATAGAGCGCCAAAAGCCTGCGAAGGCAGAAAGACAAAGGGAGGGGGGGGGG